>QKWP01000547.1:254326-279988 GCA_003550325.1 Gigaspora rosea
CCTCTTTCGTAATTGCAAATTGCCTTAAATCTTCTTTGTTAAGTTTTCTTAAAAACGCCATACTGACTTAGATATACCACAGTAACAAAGTTTGAAGTTACACAAAGTGTTTGCTGTCTAAGATCACTCTAGTTACCTAATATCTTTGAAGAAGTGGATATAGGATAACAATTGTTAAAATGGTATTTAATATATGTAAAATTTCATTCCCGTCATTTTTAATTAGTGAACCAAGATCGATTTAACCATTAGTTTTTGCATAGTTTCGCTTTTTTCTTCCTTTTTCTTCTTTTATGCGTGTTCGAATTCTTCGTCAGGCTGATCTGGAATAGTTAAAAATTGCACTCTCTGATTGGCTATTTCCCCTCCAGGAGTTTGTATTACCTGCGCAATGTGTACCAACTTGGGATCGGATGATTGCTGAAAAGCTAGGTCTGAATGGTATGACAACCGGAACTAGAAACAAAATTACTTACGTACGTACATCATCTTTTTGATGAAATTTTTATTATTATTAGTTTATCACTATTTAAATTATAATAAGTCAATAATGTTTTTCGTTTTCCTACAAAAAAAAAAGGCGATGCAAAATTTGCCCTATGAAAAAAGTGTTTCGGGTGGTGTTACGGTTTAGCACAGAGATGTCTGTAATGGCACGTGTACTGTGGCACGTATATGCATGCTACACAGAATGACACGTGTTTAAAATGATACGTATCGGCACGTTGTGCATGTCCAGAATGGCACGTGTAAGCTTTTTATACGGAATGGCACGTATTCGGGATAACACGTTTAGATTCGTTGTTTGGAATTACACATATTAAATAGCACGTTTAAGCTTTTTATACGGAATGGCACGTATTCGAGATGACATGTATAGGTTCGTTATTTGGAATTACACGTATTAAATGGCA
Organism: Gigaspora rosea; assembly: GCA_003550325.1. NCBI lineage: Eukaryota > Fungi > Glomeromycota > Glomeromycetes > Diversisporales > Gigasporaceae > Gigaspora > Gigaspora rosea. The sequence goes on from QKWP01000547.1 coordinate 255,241, forward strand.
CGTGTATCTCGTATGGCCAATAAAATCGCAGGATCAGGTGTAATGCGAAAATTCAAAACAACTGACTTTTTTTAAAAAATCCCCTGTATGTCAAAATCTCATCTATGAAAAAGCTCTTTAATTCCTAACAAAAAAAATTCCTTGCAAAATTTTGCTATAGGCATGTTTGCTTTGATACCAACCCTTCGCAATTATATCATACTCTAACTAATCGAGTTCACTCTTAATTATAACTTGTAAGAAATATATGCACATGACCAAAACCTGTGAATTTTGGCTTAGTAAAGTGCAGCAAAACCCGGTCCATTTACGGTCCAAAATGTCCGAGCAGACAGTCCAATTCGGTCCATTCTAGTCGTGCCAACATGGAATTTACACGTGCAAACCCAGGTCTCTGGCCATTCCACAGATCACCATGCTTTTCCATAGAAACACGTGCATATCTGGATGAATTTTTTTTATAGGGTTGTTATATTCATTAATTAAATTATAAGTCAATAATGTTATTCAGATGTTTTTTTCCTACAAAAACAAAGCGATACAAAATTTGTTATAATCATTATTTTAATATTGTAAGCTTTTATTTCGTTAATTATATTTAATTAGTTAGTATTTATATTTTTAATTAATAATAAGTCAAAATTTATTTGATAACTATGTGGCAACGAAGATCTAATAAGCATATAATATTTATTTAAAAAATTTCAACTTATCATTTGTAACGTTAAGAATAATAGCAAACTTTTTGCAGCATTGAATATTTAAGTAGAATACAAAATCCGAATCTTTATCAATAGACAAGTTAATGTCATATCTATTTCACCAAATTTCATCACAGTCAACAAATATTCGGAAAGAAAGCATTATCTGAAATGAAGGGTGAAAGAATGATTAACTGCAAAAAAAGCTATAATTTATTAAAGAACGTCACATAAAACAAACCAAATGGTTAAAAAGAATAAACTATTATAATGTCGAAATTCAAAATTTACTTGTATTATTCATGAATTTAGATATGTGTTAAATTGCATTAATTATTGCTTTATATTATCATAAAATTAAAGTTTTAGTAAAAAGACAATAGAAATTCGAAGATATCTTCCGACCTTCATCCGAACCCAACCTGGCATACATTGTGTGGGTGCTCTGACAGGTGACCCGTTGGGTCACCTTGGTCAATTAAAAAAAAATCTCAGGTGGTTAATATGACAAGTGAATTGTACCACCCGGGTGGAAAAAAGGCACCACCCGGGTCACCCGACAGAAGATGCAATTTAATCGGGGTGAGTTAATCAATTAAATTAATAACTTTATTTGTCAAGCAACTAGTGATGGGCGCGGGATTTAAAAACTCCCACGTGGGATTTTTAATATAAGATTGTCTGGCCTGCGTTAGCATATCATCCAGTCTGCATTAACAAATTATCCAGCCTGCTTTAACATAAATGGGCCAATTCCTAATTAGTATATGATGTAAATAAAAATAATATGCTCGAATTAACTTTTGATTTGTTTCTCGTTCCACATATATACGTATGTACAGAGATAATGCACAAACTGTATATTGAAATATTTTTTAAATTGATATTATTAATAAAGTGGGAATCTATTATTGATTATTATTGAGTATAAAAGTGACTATTTAATCAGAAATTATAACTTTAGCCAATTATTTTCTTATGAGTCGTTTATGAATTTTTTATGTATATAACCTTATTAATTATAAATTTTAGCACATTTATACCTGGTTATGCACCTGATTACTTATAAATTTTTATACACTTATATGATGATCGCTTTGTTACCATTATAGTAACAATATTTTAAAAAACAAATTGATAAAATTAAGACAAAGTTAGATTGATAAACTTAATAATTATAAGATTCAAATATTTTAAAAGTAGGCAAAATCTATATAAGCATTATATTTGTAATAAAATGCAGTAAGATTTATAAGAAATGATTATTATTTTAATAAGAAATTACATTCCTAGTGATAATTTTTATATATATTTATTTATTTATTAATCATGAAAAATTCAGAAACTCTACTCAATCCCACAAATCTTGTGCAGATCCCATGCAGAATCCTGCATCCCATGTGGGATTTTTAAAAAAATCAGAATTTGCCCATTACTACACTTAACATATAACTACAGAATATACATACAGGATTTTACCTTGCTGGTCACATGATCTGCAGATATTTAATAGCATCAGTCAGTTATCTTCCAATTACTGTATAATATCTGGTAGGTACAGTTTGGTTGATGAGGCAAACCATCTACAAAACCCAGGTTTTCTACATATTGTGGACCAATTCACACAAATGAATCCTTTAAAAAAGGAAGCCATCTTGAGGGTGGGTGAAGCTTAACGACAAAGCTAGACTTGCATCGAGCTGATAGCAAAGATTAAAGAGATAGAACAATTTCCAATCTTACCTTTCTTAAAAGGCTAATTTCTAGACTTGTGCTTAAACAATTAAATATTAGCCCTATCACTCTTATCCGACTCTTAAATGTATCACCTCCTCCATCAATATCCAAAAAGCTTGCCTATTGATTTCCTTGCATCATGGACCAGGGTTATGGTCTTGTAAAAATGAATGTCCCATGACTTCATTCACATATACTAGAGTATCTAGGATTGTATGGTGATTTAAGCCAAATTATGCATATGCCAAATTATAAATTATGCAAATTATACAAATTTTTTGCTTAAATTATGCTTATAATTATGCACTATATTACAAATTATGTAAAATATGCACTTTTGCTATTATCTTTTAGAATTATTATTAATCATTAATTTAATTAAAATTAATATATCAATTGTTTCAGAAAATATTAAGCAATATTAATTTTTCCATATTTACTTAATACTTTATTACAAGAGATAATAGTAATTTGATGTGATTTTTGTTAAGAAGTATTTTAAGTTTTAAATTGATTGATTTATAGACTATTTATAGTGGTTATCAATATGTGATTTTTGTTAAGAAGTATTTCAAGTTTTAAATTTGATTGATTTATAGACTATTTATAGTGGTTATCAATAATTAACTTGTGGGTATAATCAACATAATTTTACAAATATGGCAAAAAGTTTACTGCTATCAGCATAGAATATATTTTTTATTTATTGCTTGGGCATGTTTAGTAGCAGATAATCCTATTAAATATAAAATCAAATTAACAGTAATCCTTGTTCTGTTTAGATATTTAAGGTAAAAAGGGGTAATTTGACTAAGTTAAAATAACTAATATAAAAACTTATTTATTTTAATAATAATAAATGTTTTATTTTTTGTAATTAACTTTATACATGATTTAGAATTATTTTATATAAAATTAGTAATATAACATCATTTTTTAAAGTGACATTAAATGGAATTATACATCGTATCAAAAAGTTTAAATTTAGAGAAGTAGGGGTAATTTGACGAATCGATGATATATCATGTGATCCAGTGATCAGAATCGGATGATTTTTATACTATTCGATTCATCTTGATGATACAAATCGAATGGTATAAAAATTGTCTGATTCTAATCACTGAGTCATGATATATCATCGATTATATGCTACACAAAAAAAGTCCTTGAAGGGGATTTTGATGAAGTGTAAACCTGGCAAATAATTAATGATATCTTGTGATCCAGTGATCTGAATTGGGTGATTCTTGTACGATTTGATTTGTCTCATCGAGATGAATCGATTCACATAAAAATTATTCGATTCCAATCATTAGATCACGCGATATCCAAATTCGTCAAATTACACTTATTCGTTAAATTACCCTTTTTACCTTATATATTGTATTTTTATCTAATGAAATTTTATATTATAGTATCAAATTTGAATATATTATCTGTATTGTATAATAGTTTATATAGCTCAATAGTTTTAAAGTAAAAAATATCTATAATTATCATTAGAATTAGTAGTATTTTCTATATCACTATTAACTTCTAGTTGCTCTAGTAATATAGTCATTAACAGGTTACAAGTATTATGAAATGACATACCGAAGGTATAAAAAATTGTATCTAAAAATATTTTTAGCAAAGTTTTATCTTTTTCAGGAAGTTTATTTGACTAAAAAGAAGACAAGGCTTCTTATATTTAGTGCAATTTACAATAACACTAACATTTTTTGCACATGTAGCAGAAGGATAAATAGCATTGTATGTTTAATTTTTACTTTGCTTGCTTTTGCTTCAGATTTTACTAACGAAGGTTTATAGTTTCAGTTGTTCAAATACTATGTATTTCTTCAAATGACTTGTAATACAAATCTTCTCTAAGTACTAGATCTAGTAGATAGTGCAGCTGTTTAAAGTTTTCTGGTAAGCAATGAAAAGGCTGACATAGTACAGGATAATTTGCCACATTTCTTAATAAAAAAAAGTAATATCTTAAGGTGCAACAATGACTAAAAAAATCTTGTAGATATGGCTTTAAATAAAAGGATATTATTTTTGTTATTTAAGATTTAATTAATTCTTACCTTTTGTTTTATATCTGCTTTAGTATAGTTTTCATAGGAAATATTATCATCTACAAGCTGAAGAGTTTCCCAGAATTAAAAACTCTCTCTGTTTATCACTTGTAAACAAACTTTATCCAACTCTTCTGCTTAAAAAATCTCTATAACATAGAAATTTATTAAGTAAACATATTTTTATTTTTAAAAATCTTGATCTACACACAATTTTACATATAATAGCTAAGTTTAAAACAAATAATAGCTAAACTTAACAAGAAAATCTACTTGTTGGCTTTTAGGCCTTCCAAACTAGTTTTTCTTAAGTTTCTCCAAAACTACTATTTAATCTTTATTTACAAACTTAGGAAAAGTTTTAGACAAAAGTTTCTCTTCAAAACAAGCTATAGCTTTAAAATTAACAAAGTTATTTTAAAATTTGTCTCAACTCTATCCAACTTTACTTTGTCTCTTTTTTACTTTTTACCCCTAAAAAACACTTAAATTCGTTTTTTGTATAACTCTCTACTGCATAACCCACATTTTACAAGTTCCAAATTTTAGTGGTACTTTTATAATTACACTAAATCAAATTAATTATTACAAAATTTATACAAATTTAAAGTTTTACAAATTAGTATTTATTTAATTTGTACAAAGTAACCTTTCTGCACCAACCATATTAAAGCTACACAAAGTAATCTTGTACTACACTAGCTATACTAGCCACAACAGCTATAGTTACACAAGTCACACAAGCTACATATTATTTTAGGAAACTACAAGCCCTTTTATTAGTGCAACATTACACAAAATAATTTTTATCTCATTGTGAAGCTCTCTTTACTCTTTATTAATCTACTCTAATTATATAATCCAATACTCTCTTTATAATTAAAAGTTTTTAAATTTATTTTACTTTATTTTGTTTTCTTTATAACTTTTATATTCTATATACTTTTTTACTACAAAACTTATTTCAATATGTCAACATTAACTCAACAAGACCCAGATACCACTGATATTGATTACTTTTATACTCATCATGCACAAAGCTTTGGTATTTCTCTCTTTGTAGATGAAAAAGAAGATAACTTAAAAGCAATTCCTCCAAACCAGGAACCAACTACTTGTCACACTAGAACTATTAGAACTAATAAAGCAACACATTTTTCGTGCTCCTTCAACAACATCAGTAGTTACATGCTTATGCCGTAAATATTACACAAAATTCATTTCAGTCAAAACAATACTCACAAAGAATTTACTCAAATTGCAATGGGAAAAAAGCAAAATACTGTAGCAAAACTGTTGAACTTATTAACCAAATTTCTCAAACTTCTGACAATATTTCACCTTCACCTACACCTCAACTATGCCAACACACATGTTCTAAATGTTCTAAATTAATTACCTATAGAGTTTATAACAGTAAACACCACCCAAATGAAAGCTATGTTTTTGTTGACAAGTAAGTTTATCATACAAATTGTGCTACTCTATTACCAACATCCTCTTTTTCTCTCTCAACTACTTCTTCTTTAAATAGCTTATCTACTATTTCTCATCTTTAAGATTCTAGAAAAAACTTGACTTCAATTTTTCAAAATTTACAAAATATCTCACAATTATCCCAAGGAGATCCCAAATAACAGTCTTCATTCACCAATCTATACTACTTCTTCAGATATATTAACATCTACTTCTTCAACTCAGCCTACTGTTTTTACTACCTAATCTTCAGCAAAGCCACTCTCTAATATTAATACAAATTAAACTTTTCAAACTTCTCAAACCCAACCATCTGTTAAACACACTTATTCTAGTAAATTAAAATCTCCAATTAATCCTCTTTCTTCAACTTTGGGCCACTTACTTCAACTAAAAATTTACAAAACTCTTTAATGGATATAGATAATACCTCTAGTAATCCTATTGACACTACTTTTAATAATAATACTAGCAATCCAACTGATTTAAAAAACCAATTCAACCTAAACACGATATATCTAATAATTTTGATTGGTTCAAACACTATCCTATCAATAGTAAAGTGGAAAACAATACAACACTTAACACTCATGGGCATCAATTTTTCAACTTCATTAAACCCTTTTTAATTGATTTAACTCCTGGCAAAATTGTTAAATCTTCTTCTCAAAATGATAATAACAAAAATCAAAAAGAATTCAAACATACCTTTAAATACTTAATGGTATTACTAGCTGGAAAACAGACTAAATTTCTTCTTGATTTAATTCTTGAAGCAAATCCCTCACTTGACAAAAATTCTATAATTTCTTTTTGTATTATCCTTGATACCTTTAAATCTCTATTTCTTCAGTTTACAACTGAGCTCTTTACTTAACTTAATTACAAAAAAATCTTATTATCTTTAAGCTCTATTTCTCCTTATAGTATTCGTAACTGTAACCAAGTTGCTTTGACCTTGCTTGTATACACTTATTTCTCCAAAATAAATATCAAACTATTCATGCCCAAAAGTATATTGATGAACTTAATATTAAACCTATTCGCTTCAAAATTCACTATGTATTTAGTGAGAACACACCTAACAAATCTCTTTTTCAAATCCAAAATGATGACAAATATAATATTAATGTAGCTCTTAATATTCCTAAACAACAATTTTTCCAAAACTTTAGAATTTTTCCCTTAAACCCTTTATACAAGATCTTAATAAATAGTTTGATTTCCTTATTCCAACTTATACTAGACAATTTACTAACTTATCAGAAACTATACAAAAAAAAATATACAATCATATCAAGCATAAAGTTGCTATAACACTAGCTACTAATGTAAAAAACTTCTACCATCTTCTTTTAATCTTTCTGAAATTACTTTACTTAGTGAACGAAGAGAAGCAGTAGCTAAAGCTATTTTCTACCATATTCACACCTGCAATGCAAATGAACATGCATATGAAATTTTTAATATTAATACATCAAACCCAGAATTTGCCAACTAACACACCTATCAAAATATTTATCAACACTACTATAAAGAATCTCTCAACCTATATCCAGCACCTACACTATTCTCTAGTTTTCCCAAACAATTTAAATCTATTATTCACCCTACTTTGGACTATGCAATCATTGAAAAAAATGGAACTTGTCCTGCTACCTTCTCTAAATCATTTCCAGCCAAACTTTTTCAGATCTTGCAAATGAAGCTGATACTTCCATAAGCTCAATAATAATGCTGAATCAAATATCAAATGAAATACATTCTACTTTTATTTATACTTTAATGAATATCTTAAAGCTGCAGCTAAAAATGATAATATATACAACCTTTTTTATAATGAATCTATACACAAACTCTTTAAACAAACTACAGATTCTTCATTTATTGGCAGGGTTATTTTCTGCTTTGAAATTCTTAAAAACTCTAGACAAACCTTTGCCCAAATTTGTACTCAATTTACCAAAAACCACTTATTACATACAGAGCAACTTATTATTAATTATTACATATAATTAAACCAAACTTTACAAATGCTCTTTTCTACAACCCATTATCAAATATAAAAGATTCTACTTCAAAACAACCCCAAAAATCCCATCAATATTTTTACTAAATTCTTTTGTAGAGAACATAAAAGCAGCTATCGCCTCTGAAATTAAAATGTCCTCCACTTTTTGTGGCCCATATTCAGGAAAGATACAGGATGTAGGTGAGATTTTCTGGGTCACGTGAAAAATCGATCTCTGACCTACTTTAACCGAGGTGATGATCTCCAGTTACACAATATAGATAAAAATATGCATCCGGATTTTTTTTTGTCTCCCCTCTATTTTGTTTTTTTTTTTTGTTGTCCGCTGGTTTATCTTCTTTCGTCGTAGGTGTTGTCCAGTTCGGTGTATCTTTTCGTAACTGGTGTCGTTATGTTTGAAGACTGATACCATTGAGTTTGGTGGCTCTTTTTCGTCATTGGTGTCATCGAGTTTGGTGGTTTTTTTTCGTGGTAGGTGGCTCATGTGGACTTTCTCTTGAACGTTTTTTATGTTTGGTTGGTAAATTTTTATGCTGGTCTTTCGACGTTTGATAAGTAGGCAAACTGGTCGTTTGGTAGGTGAATTTTCCTGCGGACTTCTCTCTAGTTTTAGCGTTTGGTAGGTGAACTTTCAAGTGGGATTTTTTTTCTCTTAATTTATTCTGAACTTTGTTTATTTGGTTAATTTCCGGTGGATTTCTTCCGGTTTTTGACGCTTAGTAGATAAATTTTTGTTGAATTTTTTGGCGTTTTTTTGGTTAATTTGTCTGTGGACTTTCCTCCGGGTTTTTAGTACTTTTTTCTGAAATTTCCGACGTTTGGTTGGAAACCTTTTTGCAAACTTTTCTCTGGTCTTTCGACGTTTGTTGATGAAGTTCGTGTCACCTTCCTCTGGTCTTTCGGTATTTGGTTGGTGAACTTATCTGCTAAGATAGAGAATGCTGCAGGAACACAAAGTATTGGATATTGTTATCAATTCGGAACTGGAGTTGAAAAAGATGAAAATAAGGCATTCATTTATTTGGTTTTGGTCGATTTCGCCTACAGCCATTTTATCGACGATCTACTGTACACAATGCTAACCATAAAGTAAGCCAACCCTAACCCTAAATCGGGTCAAATTTGTTTGTCAGTGAAATGGTTGTCGGCGAAATTGGGTTATGCCCATTTATTACCAAAAAACTGCTAAGATGGGTGATGCTTAAGGAACACGTAATGTTAGATATTGTCATCAATACGGAACTGGAGTTGAAAAAGATGAAAATAAGAAATTCATTTATTATCAAAAATATGCAGAAATGTGTTCTTGTGGACTTTTCCTCTAGTGTAGGTAAGGGAATTTTCATTGGACTTTTTTCTGAATTTTCGGCATTTTTTTTGGTGAATTTTTATGTGGACTTTCCTCTGATTTTTTAGCGTTTGGTAGTCGAATTTCGTGTGAACTTTTTCCTCTAAACTGTCAACGTTTGGTTGGTGAAATTTTTGTGTACTTCCTCCGATCTTTGACGTTTGGTTGATAAACCTTCATGTCTACTTTCCTCTGATCTTTCAGCATTTGGCCATCCCGTTTTCTCATTCTGTTTCATATCGATTCTTGTTCCATTTTGTTTGTTTTCATAGTTCTAAAAAAAAATAATAATAATGTCATATTAAAACCTGGATGTGAATATTTAAATTTTCACTATGGCGAACTGATTGTATTTGTGATTTAATTGTGTAATATTATCGTCATAGTGAAAACTTAAGTATTCACTTCCCAGCTTTAATTTGGCAGCATTCAATAAAAAAAAAATAAAATAAATTTAATTAAAAAAAAAATTTAAATTACATGCCTTTGGAGTATTGCCACCAAATAAGTACAGGTAATATCGTAATGAAATTTTCATTATGATAAAGTTAGGATTTATATTCCAGTTAGTACTTGTAAAATCGCTCAAGGAAAACTTTGTTAGTGCATGAATGGTGCTTGCTTACATTTTGACAAAACGAACGTTGCATTGGTCATGTAATGATTTATGCAAATAATACAAAATCTGATTTTATAAATAAACTAAGCACGCAAGATAAAAATTTAGGGTTAGGGTCTTAACGTTAGAGGCTATGAGATTAGAATGATGCTTATTGTATGTAAAACTTAATTCCCGTAATTTTTAATTAGTGCACCGAGGTCGATTTAAACATTAGTTTTTGCATATTTTCGCTTTTTTTTCTTTTACATATGTGAATTCTTTATTAGGCTGGGCTGATCTGGAATAGTCCTCTCTGATTGGTTATTCTTTCTAGAAGTTTGTATTACCTGCACAAATAAGTGGACGCGAGAACATTGTTTATTTAGCTGCATTAGGGTTAGCACGTGATAGTATCTATACCCCGGGTATATTTTAAAGACGTGACGATCCGGGGCAGTTTATTGGATTACGTGAGGTCACGTGATTTCGACCTTGATCGGAGATCGGGCTGTCACATGACCCAGAAAATCTCACCTACATCCTGGTGCTCTCCAATACCTTTTTACTACTAACTGCTACCTAACTTGATAATGAATTGCTACCAGATGACAATGAAAACACTAATACTGAATTATATACAAATCCTTTGCTAGAAGATACTTCTACAAATTTAGACTCAGAAACTTCTGAAATATATGACCACTAGCATGCTATAATAAATTTCTTTATTATCACAGACTACAAATGCTTCCTTCACCACAAACTGTAGGTTCATTTTTAGAGTATATACAAGAACACTATCCAATGTACTACTCTAACCAATATATTAGAATTTCTGTAAAACCTCATTCTCGAATTAGTTACTACTTTATAGAGGCACATATCTATTTACCTTATGAGGACTTTAACCAGGCCACTTTTTCTCACCTTTTGATGATTTACATTGTTTTTACAAACTCGAACTCAAATCATTTACCAGTTCTGACTTGAGCTTTAGCAATAATGCCAATGTTCAATTACCAACTTTTATTGATAACTTCTTCTATCCTATACCTTCTCCTACCTTATATCTTATAATAGTTCAATCTTATAGAACTGCCTACAAATTCTTTAAGTGACAGAAGCTATTAGCTCCAATCTTAGCTTTTTTGAGATATATAATCCAACAATATATTACAACAAATTCCTCTACTAATATAGACTACAAACTCTATCTTCTCCACAAACTATAGGCTCTTTTTTGCAATATATACTAGAAAATTACCCTATGTTTAATTCAAACCAATATATTAAAATTTCTATTAAACCACATCCTCACCTTGATTATGTTTTTACTGAAGTACATATTTACTTTCCATATGAAAACCTTGTACCAGATCACTCTATATTCCCACCTTTTGAAGAACTACCATCCTTTTGTAATATAGAACTTAAATCATCCAACAACAATTTTCAAATACCACTTTCTACTCCAATGTCAATAACACCTCCAAGTAGAGGCTCTTCTTCTAATACCCAAGACCTTCTGCAAAACTTGCACCTAAACATTATTACACACAATGTTAGAGGTTTTAATGTTGCTTCCAAAAGGCAAATCTGACAAGACTACTGTATTAACTACAATATCTCAATTGCATGTATTACTGAAACTAAAATCTTATTCAAAACAAAACTTTCTTTCTGCAACAATAATCTATTTACCTACTACTGGGCAAATTCTGAAAGTTCAATTGAAGGCACTGCTATTATGATTTGCAACAATCTTAAACCTTATGTACACAGTTGTCATACTCACTCAGGAGGAGCATTGCTTTGAACTTGTTTTTCAAAGGCAATATTAAGCTTTGTATTATTAGTTTATCTTTCATTTACTGATTCAAACAAAAGAAATCAAACTCAAAATCAGATTAACAACTGGATTTTACAGGCTCAACAATTTAAACTACACCCTATGATCCTGGGAGACTTTAACACACATAATAACACAACTAGTTCAGCGTCAAAATATAAACTTATAACTTTTTACATTACTCAAACTTGTTTGATATTGGAGCCAATGATAACAATACACATTACACTTGGTCAAATAGAATTAATAATAGCAGAATAGACAATATCTGACTGACTCATTTAATATACAATTTCTTCTTTCTTATAATCTAAATAATAGCCAAACTAGCACTCTTAGTGACCATCTTATTCTATTTACTTCTTGGACATTTTCTAATACCTAGAGCAAATCTCCATGCCTTCATACTGGGATTAATCGCAGAATTTTCAACTACAAAACAATGAGCTCAGATCAATGGAAAGATATTCTGATTTATTATCTCAGCTATTCACCAAAAACCAAATTCCACTCTCAACTAACATACAAAAAAGTATTGATACAATTTGGCATAAAATACAACATTGTACTATACAGGCTGCAATTCAAAAAATTCCTAACTAAAAACTCGAAACGAAGTTATAATCACAAATACACACTATACTGTACTGCTCTTCATACTGGTCTCAAAAAACTAGGACATCTTATTAAACTCTTAAAAATCAATTCCATTAATTACTTATCTTACATCAATTCACACATTTTATTTATCAACTCAAAAGCAAAGTGTAATCTCAACTTTCTTATATCGCTTGATTCTGATCAAATTCAAATATGGCTTCTACATGCACAAAGTATTTGGAAACAAATATATCATGTATACCATGTAGAATACTTCCTTCTTCTTCAACAACAAATTAACCAAGCCTCTAAAAAAAGATGTGAATTTCTTGTAACTAAACCTACACAGGCTATAAATAGTATACTTGGTTGCTACAAACCTCCTGTCTATTTACAAATATTAAGCTTCAAAACCAACTTATTACTGATTCAACTTTAATTAAACAACATATTCAGTCACATTTCAACGACTGGACCACATATAGGCCTATTAATCAAAAACTTATTTAATAATTTCTGGCACCAACAATACTATCCACTACCACATATTAAGTCTGAATGGTATATTCTATTAACTCTGCCTATAACAGAAGAAGAGGTTATTCAAACAATCTCTCAACTCTCTAATAGGCATAAGCTATGAAATGATCAAACATTTCAACTCAACTAGTATTACTATCCTTACATCCTTTTTTAACTGATGTTTTATACAAAACTCAATTCCCCAATAATGGAAAAGAGGAAAAATCTTTTCTATTCTAAAAAATAATTCTTTTGATAGTAACTACAAAGAGATTTGGCTTCTATTACAAGATATGAGTAAAGCTTATGACTCTGTAAATCTTAATCTTTTAGAACATGCCCTTACAAGTAGAGCTTTTCAAAATACTTACTATTGCAGAGTCTTTTTATTCTATAGCAAATATTCAAGTTAATCTAGCCAAATCAATACTTTCAACCAATATCAAGAACAAAACTACAATAATCATCCTTATCCTTTACAACAACCAAATCAGTCTTTTAAATTTCTAGGATGTTAGTTTACTTTAAATAATAAACAATTTCAACAAACTCGACTTATAATTGCTGAATCAAACCAGCTTATACAAATTGCTCGTACAAAACAAATTACAGATACCCAAGCATGTTATATTATTAATACTGTCATTATTCCCACAATAGAATACCAGTTACAAAATATTGTACTAAGTTAGCCAACATGTAAAAAATTTCTAATACAGCACATAGGATTAACCAAGTATAAAGCCAAACTCAACTATACAATCTCTACTAGTACTTTACTCTATCTCAAATTTACAATATTAAAAATATCTGGAACATTCAACTCCAATATCATATATCTAACTTTATTNACTTATAATTGCTGAATCAAACCAGCTTATACAAATTGCTCGTACAAAACAAATTACAGATACCCAAGCATGTTATATTATTAATACTGTCATTATTCCCACAATAGAATACCAGTTACAAAATATTGTACTAAGTTAGCCAACATGTAAAAAATTTCTAATACAGCACATAGGATTAACCAAGTATAAAGCCAAACTCAACTATACAATCTCTACTAGTACTTTACTCTATCTCAAATTTACAATATTAAAAATATCTGGAACATTCAACTCCAATATCATATATCTAACTTTATTAAAAGATTAAACAACAACAACCTATTAAGTACTACTACTCTTATTAAAGTTCAACAACTTCAAAATAACCTTTGGTTACCTATTAGTATTTTTTTTACACCCTAATTCTACAATTGATGGTCCTAACAAATTAACTACAACTTTTAAAATAATATAGCTCTTCAAATACCTAAACTGGTCAATAAGTACCAACTCTTATTACAATATTCCTTTTGTAATCCAAGAAGGTTCAACTTCTTTGGAATCTATTCTTGCTTCACATCCTAAATATACAACTTTTAAAAAACAAATTCGGCATCATCATCTGCTTTTTCTTGACCAACTCACAACACATGACAACTCATGTCTGTTAGAATGGAAACATATTTCACCAAGACTACATAAAATTCCTAAAGGTAGAACCTCTCAATGGTTTACCTTCCTAGAAGATAAACTTACTAGCCACTCTTATGAACGTACTATTTACTCACATATAAACCTATCTCCTACAATCTACTATAGCTATACTACTGGTCACTTTTCAAAACATGCCAAACCTTGGCTTATTACACTATTAAATGATCAAGTTATTATAGGCAAAGCTCGTTGCCAATCAACTACATCAGACTTTACACTAATAATACACTGGTAATGTACTTTTCAAACACAACTTACAAACTTATATCCAACTCCTTCAATTACTATATCATCATGTAGTAACTGTCCTCTTAATACTAAAATAATCAAAAACAAATATACTATTCTATAACCTACTAGTCGTGCTACAAAATTCTTTGGCAGACTAAATTCTGACAAAACAATAAACTTAAATGCTAATTTTCTAGATCTTATATACTCAATTGCACTTAGAAACCCAATTCAAATACTACTATTACCAAATCTTAATTTTCTACACACAACTTTCTTCTATATTTGAACCAAGTCAAGCTTGTAATACTTTACAGGCTTTTACAATTATAATAGTAGTTATTCAGAAGTAACTTTTTATACAGATGGCTCTGTTATTAATCTATGCAACTCTCAGTGCTCTATGGGGATTGGCTGGATACAATTAGATAACCTAAATATCATATACACCTTTCTTGCACAAACCAAATATTGGCCATGCTCATTTAAAGCAGAATTACTTGCAATCTTAGCTGCAATTAGTACAGCTCCTAGAAACTGTACTATCCAAATTTATACAAACTCACAATTAGTTATATCTAAATTCCAAAACTTAACCAATACTAAGCCACTTCCAAACTTCTTAAATATCCTCTACTGGTCAATTTGGAATATACTACTTAATCTAATTAAATCATATAATCTTAATATCACTTTGTACAAAGTTAGAGCACATGAAGATAATGATTTTAACACAAAGCTGACCAACTAGCACATAATCATCACATAGCACCTTATCTTATTTTTAATCCAAACAATATATATAATCCTTAGTATACACCAACCTCAGATAACTACCTAATAGAACTTCCCATACGTTGCAGCATTAGAACAATTTGCAGTGCATATATAATTGCATAGTGGATATTACAAAACTGCTTTCAACAATGGAACTTAATCTCACAACTTATTAACTAGAATGCTTCATAGTTATATATTAATAATAAATAAAAAATTACTAAATTTTCATACAGCTTTCATCTTCTACTCTAAAATCTTTTAGAGTCAAATTATTACTAGATGAGCTTTCCTCCCCACATATCCTTCATAAAAGATATTCATTATATCCTAACATTTGTCATATATGCCAACAGGCAAGTAGTGCTTTGCACTGGGCCCTCTGTCCAGATACCAATCTATTACTGAACCTTATAAACATTTCTTTAAACCAAATATTTAGTCCTAACAAACTAGATATTTCTCCAACTCAGACTAAAAATCTTCACTCCCAAATCTTAAAACTTGATAGTTTTCAAATCCACCATTTTTCATATAAGTCTTCATTATACTCAACTCTATTAGGACTTATTCTACTAGAACTAATAAACATAATACAAGAAATTACTCTATCCTCAAAACTCTCTTACAATTAAAGTTTTACTTCATCTTAACCAACAAATCTATACAAAAATTTGAATTCCATACTGTACTTCAAGATCACAATACCAACAAGCAACTTTACAAAACCAGCCTATACCTTCTGAATCTTCTGTAATTACTACACATTTAACTCAAACTAATAATAATAACCCTATTATAAATACCTCTATTCAGAAAGTAGAATATTGGTACCCTCACTGGATTAAATATCTTATACACCTTTCAAGTATATTAACTAATCTCCAAATCTAGGTGAGCCTTGGCCACTCTGGTTGGTTTAGGCCACAGATAAGTACTAGGTCTACTTTTGTTTATCTAGCTATATATATGAGTTCTTTTTCTTAGCATTAGATTTAAATTATAAAGTTTTTTTCAATTACCAAATATGGTCCAGTGCATAAAAATTTGTACCTCAAAAAGTTTTATAATTTTAACCTTAGTAAAAGTTTTTATATTTTTGATTAATTATTAAAAATTTTTTAATATCAAAAAATAAAATAGGTTTAAATCAAACTTATTATATTATTTTTATTGTTTTAACATTGTTTTATTTTAGTAATTTGCATGTACAATTTGATGTATTCAAGAAAAAAAAAAATTTTTTTTAAAAAAAAAGATATTTTAAATATTTTCACAACCAATATGCAGTTCTATGAGCTTGTACTATGCAAGTGCATTAATGTGCATATAATAAAGATATGGTTAAAATTTGAGCAAAATT
Organism: Gigaspora rosea; assembly: GCA_003550325.1. Lineage (NCBI taxonomy): Eukaryota > Fungi > Glomeromycota > Glomeromycetes > Diversisporales > Gigasporaceae > Gigaspora > Gigaspora rosea. Next base: position 272,088 of record QKWP01000547.1, read on the forward strand.
GAATTACTAGTTGTGAAGAAATTAAGCTTTAAAGTGAAGTAATTTATTTTTTTTACTATATATGCGTATATATAAATTACTATAGATTACTATAGTAAATTATATAGTAAATATTGTTAAAAAAGTTACTATTAATAAATTTTTTTATTTTATCAATAAAATAATCAAAATAATTTTATTTTTATTAATCCGGTAACCTAATAAGTATATTAAATTAAAAAAAATCAAAAATTAATTTGTACAAAAAATATTTGAATCAGAGCTATTTGAGGTACAAATTTTTATGCACTGGACTATAAGTGCAAATAGTACCTGAATGGCATGGAGATTACAAAATATTATACTTTTTACAGTTATTTTGTTTCATTTTTGGGTGTATATTTTGTTTTTCACTATTTATGATTACCATATACTTTCAAAATTAAGCACTTCGCGAATAAGTACCCTATATCCTATATTTACACAAAATTAAGCACTTCTTTAAATAGTTACTAGCCTAAAAACCAGTTAAAACGAGTTTGTGTAAATTACATTATATCCTGAAAATTATGTTAATATTTGTATAATTACCTAATAAAAATAAATTTGTAACATGCTACAGTATTTGGAAAAACCAGTTTTAATCTATAAAAATTTATTTTTTTCAAAAAAAAACTTTTTTACAAAAAAAAAAAAGCTGTGCAGTCATGTCACTACCACTGGTTTATGATATGAAAACCAAGTATATAATTTTGTGTGGCCTTATTAGTAATATTATTTGAACTTTTGATAATAACAATACAGGCAATTGATTTTATATAATTCTTTGATAATTCTTTTTCATCTTGTTGAATAATTAAAAAATAGTAAAAGAAAATCATATTTAAATGCTTATCATTTTTCTAAAAAAGGTTTTATCAAATAATGTTCTAAAAAATTTTAAATTTATATTAAATCTCCTGAAAGTTAGAATGGGATTTTGTTAGATTTAGAATAAACTGAGTTGATTCTGAATATACTTTAGTTGAATGAAATTGTTAGATTTAGAATAAACTTTCTTTAACTTTTTTTTTTTAATAAAAGTTAATTTAATGTAGCATGTTATGACGACAATTAGTCTTTGTTTTTTTTTAATATAAAATATATGACTTTTTTCTTTTGTTTTATCAATATGGTGAAAATTTCATCAATTATAATTGTAGGTAGATAAGAAATATATGTAGATTCAGAATAGACACTCAAATAAATAATTGAAAAACATAACTAGTTTAATTCAGAAAGCTGAAAATTAATAATTTATCAGCACCACCAAAATTTATTATCACACAATACAACTTGATTACTTGAATTATTAAAATCAGACAACAAGGTTGCCTATATTATGATGTTTCATTATTTAGAGATTATTGTTAAGGGTGCAACGGAAAATTTGAAATTTATGACTGAAATTTTCCAATAGAACACAAAAATATCAACACTGATTATTATATACTAACAGCATGTTAGTTAATTATCATTTAATTCTGGTCGGTTATATCGTAACCTGCTTCCATTATTATTTTTTCGAATCTGTGCCGCAATATTTTATTTATTTTCCACATGATGATTCCTAATTAATAAATATTGACAGCTTGAGTAAATAGTTTTCTTTAAAAATTTAGGAATTACATAAAGCATTGCTCCGTAATTTTCATTTTTTGCGTTGTACTTAGTTGTACTTGATAGTATCGAAAGTCCTAAATCTGCGATATATGTTCTTTATAGGCTATCCTATAAATTATGACCACTATTGTTGAGAATGAGCAGATTCAAGTTCGAAAGAAATACAATAGGGGATGTCAGAGTTAACTTATTTTGAAAATAAATGGGAGTTCGAAAAGCCCCTATTAGGGTGATTCAAACCTAATGCTAAGGGTTTCTGGTTTCAAATTAAATTAGTGATGTAATTATTTTTGAAATCAGTGCTTCGTGAACTTTATTTATTTTAATTTGTAAGCTTATTTATATACTGTATTAAGGATGCATATTTCATTAACACCTATTTCATTATCTGATTTCAAAATTTCAAACCAGAAATAGGACTTTTTAAACCCCTACTTGTTTTTGAAATAAATTAACTTTGAATCACCCTATTCTGTTTCGAAATTTCGAAATCAGAAAAGAAATAGGAGTTAGCACGAGATATTATAAGAAACTTTTTTTGATAGAATTTCGAAGGAAAATGTACGATTGCAAAAAAATTATTTATTGCAGTATTATATAAATGTTATAAATCATTGATTTTGAAATAAATACTTCACAAATTTAATTCAAAATCAGAAAATTAAACCTTAGGTCTGAAGCCCCAAATATAATATTTGCAATTTATTTTTCTATTTTATTCGTAAAATAGTTTATTGATTATTACGCAAATTTTAAGACGAAAATACAACCTTGGAGGTTTCATGTCTTGATATTCCAAAAATAGATTATTTTATATTCAATTTAACAATAATTTTTAAGTTTTAATACTGTATTTAAATTAAATGACAATTAACATTTTCAATATGCAAATTAATTCAATAAAGGTTGGCATGAAAATAAATCACCTCTTTCATTAATTCTTTTTAATTCTATTTGACTTTGGAATTTGTGTGTGATAAGTATCACAGGTCACAGTATAATAATGTGTAGTTCTTTTTACTAAAATAGCTTTAAAGGCAGTTGAGAATACACTTCCTTCTATTGTATCGTTTTGTTATTTTTAAATCTTTATATGAAATCCATGATAATTTATATTTTGCGAATTCCCTAATTGCGGTATGTTATGCAATCAGATTATCATGATTAAAGTTTTCGAGCTTATCATCATATGAACGTCTATAATAATTTCCGATATTTTTATTTGGTAACAAGAAGGAATCATTAAATTACAAAAACTAGGTTTTATCGTAAATATATACTAATGAAAATATCATCGGGCTCAACAAAAAAATGGATGCTATCATTTTCATTTTTTTCGTAAATAAACTTAATAGTTACGAAATAATTCAAAAAAGAACATGCAGCTCGACATGAGATACAAGAAGGTTAAGAATTACATCAGATAGAGAATCGAATGATCTACTGTATATGTATTCTATAAATTTAATCATATATCATTTAAGCAATAAAATTTAAATATGAATTAATTAAATTTAAATATAATTCAATTAAATTTAATATCATTGAAGTATATTATAATTAGATTTAAAAACTTTTTTATTAATAAATTTATTCTTGCATATTATCCATATTGATGATAGATATTTAAAGCATATTATTATCAGGATTAATTGAGATTGAATCTTATAATATTTTTGGTATATGTAAAATATATTATTTAAACATTTAAATTTGTGTAGATAAGAAAAGAATTATTCGAACATAAGAATAATTTGGTTGAGCAGAATCATTCATTTTTAATATATTTTTTGATAACTATTTAAGAATTTTATTGAAATTAATTACATAATTAATAACCCATGATAAATCTTAATTTAGCAAATATATAGAATAATAAATAATAAAACATATTTTCATAATAAATACATAGTAATATTTAATTAATTTGTTAAAAATTTGAAACTTCTACAGTACCTTTATATAGTATCACTAACAAAAACTATAACCTAATTAACCTTTTACTGTATTTTTGTGAAATAACGCACAGGGTGAAATTTGAATTTTGGCCTAAATTAAACCTAATTTGGGCTTTATTTGAAATAACGCCATGCCCATTATTTCACAAAAATATGGTAGGCAATTCTATAGGAAAAGTCATAGTCAATAATAATAAGAGCTAAAAAAAAGTTATGTTTAAACAAAACAAGCAATAATGCATAATACCAGTACGATCACATGAAATGTGGAGGGATGGTTCTGTTCAACTTTTTTTTTGGTGCGCTATTTTTTCCTATTTTGGAAGGTACTATGCTCATCGGATTTTTTTTCTATTTTAGTAGGTATTGTGAAAATATTATATATTACGTGTAATTGCTTCATTGTGCATATATGTGAAGAAATTGTCATCATGAGAAAATTACATACGTCCTATACGTGTGTGCGCATGATATATACCAGTACGATCACATTTCTTGTATAATATGAAATGCAGAGGGATGGATTCTGTTCAACTTTTTTGATGTTCGCTATGCTGTTTTTTTCAAGAATCCTTTTTTTTAAGGTGGGGTAATGGTTTTCATTTTTTCCAATTCATAGAAGGGTTATAGTGATTCTGATGGTACAGAATGACAACACATGCATGTGTAATGTATATTGAACAATATTGTGGGAAATATATTCATAATTGTGTGTAAATATGTTGTAATCAGGTGGATACTGATCTTGTCAAAAATCGATTGCTATCAGTTATCGATACCAATAAATATTTTTGGCACTTTGCCGTTTTTGATTTGCTGTATCCAAAAACTATAAGACCGTGAAAATATTTAAAATATGAACAATTATGACGATTTATTTATTTCATGTTTTTGTCGCAATAAATTCGTCATAATATGTAATTGATCTATTACTATATAAATTAATATTTTTTTTAAAAAAAAATTTGTTACGCACACTTTTGTATTCAAATTCGTTATGCGCACTTCATATCTTTGAAATTAGATTGAGATACGAACAACGTTAATATATACTGTGTATCGCCAGAATGGTAAGGTTTATAGCAGTAAATCATGATAGAAGCTATAATAATTTCAACGTGCACTAACTCAGCCCCAACCACATATTGTGTTATTAGAATAACGAGCAAGTATTTTATGAGAACTTTTTACAGTAATTCTTGATGGAAGCCACAATAATTTTGTTGCAAACTCAATCTTTAATACCAAGTAAGTTTGCAACAGAATTTTTTATAGTAATTCACAATAGAAATTGTGATAATTCTAATACATACTAATTCACCTTTTCACTATTACCGACATAAACAACCCATAATTACATGCTGCATGTTGTGAGAGTGGTGAGTATTGGGTATATGTTAAAAACCACTAACAACACCACTATATAACTGATAATCAAACCAATGTCTTTTAATAGTGCAAGGCTCTTGAACCTTGAATTGGTAGGCAAAAGGGGCGTGGTTAATTTGGTCTGGGTCTGAAGTTCTTTTAGAGTCTTGCTGATGTCCAATTGAAAATGGAAAAAATTGACCAATTGAACATAGTAACTTGCCAACCCTAAAGATAAGTATCTCTGGGATTTCTTGTGAATAGTTCTTCTGTTTGTTCAAAACTCACTCTATTTAATAATTCTTTTTTATTTTAGTTGCAAGGATTGAAAGGCTCTAATACAATTGTTAATATTATTATCTATTATCACGTGATCAAGAATGATGCGGGTAATTAATCTAACAATGGAATGGATTAAATTGTTTGATAAATTAGGTAATTAAGGCTAATCGATTTATGTTTTTGTATAAAAGGTTATTAATTCGATCTTTCTTTCTTTAATTGGGTTATACTAAACAGAGTTCAAAAATGGGTTATGAAGTCACAACCATTACTTAGAATAACAAATATTCTAAGGGTGCAAGGTAAATATAATATGTGATTTATTACAATTTTTGGCTAAAGAGGAACTTTATTAGAGCTAACATTTTCACCTTTTTTTAGAAGAATAGAACTTGAAAATTATGCTTTATTGAAGCAAAAAGGGTCTTGTATACTTTTTTCTACTAGCAAGTATTGGCTCTAGTAATTATCCTAAAGATCCTTAAATTAATAAACTGTTGTTTATATTATGAACTGATAACCCTCCTGACACAAAAAATTCGTAATATAAGCCCAAATCCCATAATCTAATATTAGAGCCTCGTGACATAGTTTAGGGTTCTATTCGACCCCAGTTACTCAAACCAAATCTATTGACACCTCAATCGAAGCCTTACTATTAGTAGAGTTGATTTTAGAGTAAATAGTAGTGACTTTTAGATGTAAGGTTCATTTTCGCCCCTTAAAACATATGTACGTAGTTTTTGATCAAATTTGTAGATCACTATATTCAATCACTACGGGGCTAATGTATCGAATAGCGTGTACAGGGTATCACATAAAATTACCCGGAAGATCATCTTCCAAATTCGTACAAATTGGACCATGAAGAAAACCGAATATCGGAAACTTGAAAATCGAACCATAACACTAATCTGGCTGGTACAGAAATCGGCGTAACTACCGAAAAACAATCAAAACAATAACACGTAAACAACGAATATGTTAACGTGATCAAATAGATAGAAAAACGAAATTAACGTGATGTATTTTATTAATCGAAAATAATTATTTAAACCTGAATTTTTTACATGATAGTTATTCTTGCGTATTCAAATCGTATTTATTCACATTCTTATATTATCCTAATAAAATCGTTAATTATATTACTGTATTAAAATCGAAATTTATACCACAATATTTTTACCGTATACCGTACAGAACCTTGAATATTAGTTTAGCACCAACAAACTCAATATCTTAAATGATATTAAACTAAATAGCATATATTCTTATTTAATATTACACATTATTATTATTTAACTGTATTATCTATCGTATATTAAATATTATAAATAAAATCAAAGTTTATTAAATATAAACATATTTCTTATCGAAAACTTGTTAATAAAGTGTATTTAACTATATAACTTTTTGGACTAAAGTTTCAACGAACATCAAAAGTGAAATAGCGCGCACTCTTGAGTACAAACTTTGAGAATAGCTACCTCAAAGAAGGAACTATATTGAAACAGAAGTATTAACTAACATTCGATAAACAATAAAGAAAGGATTAGGAGCAAAGAAATACTTAAAAGAGATATAAGGCGCTCAATCAACTAACACATTTACTAAACCACTACAAATTCAACCAGAACAGCAAGCCATTCAGGCTATATTTAATCCAAAAAGTAGTAAGAAACCAGAGAAACTTGGTTTAAAACTACTCAACTGTTACCTACGGACTACACACCTATACCATCATTGAACCTTGAATCTACAAAATAAAAACTAGAACGAACAAGCGCCAAAAAGAACCATATTCAACCAATCATAATTATTCACCCACATAATCATTTAATTCGAAACTCAAAGTATTCCAATGCCGAAATTCTAAACAATACAATACAGTACAGTAATTGAACAGAGAAAGGCATCCAACTTAGCCAAAACAAATTCTCAATGATTAACGCCAAAACAGCCTTAATACACCAAATAATATTATTCATAATATTAGTAATTTTAGCCTCAGAACAATACCAATATCAACAGAAAAATCGAACCATAGTACAAGCCGATATAGTAATTTCAGTACCAATACCACAAACAACATCTGCAACACTAACCTCTACAATACCAAACGCCCAAGAAAATCCAAGAACAAAGCCAACAAACGCCAAAATCACAATACTAGCTACATCTACAGACGCTCCAAACAACAATATAAACAATACTTTAGCAATAGAAATTCTATCAACAATCACAGCTGCATTATCAATAATAGCCATATTATTAGGAATCTGTATTAGAAGAATTAGGAAAAGGAAATTAGCCTACAAGCGTAACTTAACACAAGCACCAATAGGAACGAGTCAAACACCATTTACAACACCATTAGATTTAAACAATATCAACATAGAACAGTTAGCCCAACAATTATCACAATTGTAAAACAACCAACCACCGAGATATAAATAGAAAAGCGACCAGAAAAACATTTTAATACCATTACCACGCCAAAACAACAATACTAGTGTAACTGTATATGAACTATTCCATTCAGGAACCTTCATTTATAAATAATTTAATTAAAAATATTAGAACAAACCAAAGCATATACCCACGTGATCAAACATATTCGCAAACACAAATATTCTTTCACAAACAATTTAT
>QKWP01000548.1:8390-43672 GCA_003550325.1 Gigaspora rosea
GAGCAGGAGTTGTGTATTAAGCAGATTTCGGCATTGCAAAATCGGCTAAACAATGATGGGATAGTGTTGAAGCTAGCACACATTAGAATAAAGCAAGGTTTGCTTAATGCGGGTTTAGTAGATATGGAGTGGAAGAGTGAGGAAGATAAGGGGCTCCAACAGTTATAGAAAGGCAATCTAGCATGCCGAGTGTTGGTCAAAGCGAGAGAGTTAAAAGTCAGTTTTGGTTTTGATGAAAATTGGTGGGGTATATATAGAGGAAAATATCTGATCAGAAATTTGCTCCAGGAAGAAAAGGGAAGTAGAAATTTAATAAGTGGACTATAGGATATGGGTATATTCTTTGTAGAGCAGTTGCTAGACCCGAGTGGTAAAAACATATTAACGTGGCAACAAGTTATGTTGGCAAGAGATAGAGCCGAAGAGGGAAAAGGCCCAAATGGTTTACAGTAGTTGAAAGTAAACTTTTGCAAAAGGAAGATAGAAGAACGGTTAAAGAGGAATGGATAGGAGACGCAAACAGTATGTACACACTACAGATATCAAAAAAAGAAGTGTCACGTGATAACAGAAAGAAGGAGTAGATCTTGCTTAGAGGAAAAGAAAACGAGCCGGTAGTAAAGAGAATCATAAAAAAAAGGAAGTATAAGGTCTTAACAGAAAATTGAAGAATGGTAGAAGACACAAACTCTCTTGGAAAAAGTCCTGGTAAAAGTTTACAGTATTTGGAAAGGCAAGAAGAAAGTAAAAGCTCTGAGAGTGCGAAATGGTTAACGAAGTCTAGGATTTTATCATGCTTACCAAGGCCAGTAGTAAAGAAGGGAAGTGTGTGTGTCTGATACCAACAGATATGTTAGAAGAAATGGTACGTCCAGAAGTGCCAATATCAAAAAAGAAAGAACATATTGCAGAAGACGTGGTGATAGAAGATATTGATGTAGGGATGATTAGGCAGCAAAAGGTGGAACGTGAAATGGAAGAAACACTTGAACAACAGCTCCAAAGTAATAGAGAACGAGATAGTAATGTAGTAGTTTTTTATACAGATGGGTCGTTAAGGTCTGTAGAAGGTGGAAATAAAATGGGAGCTGGTTGGGTTCAGGTGGATAATGAAGGGAAGTTATGCTTAACAAAAGGCATGTGTAGAGTAGAAGCATGGCCGTCTTCAACCAAGCCGGAATTGGTAGCAATTTGGCTAGCTTTGTTGACAGTGCCTAGTAATAGAAAAGTAGTAATTAGAACAGATAGTTTAGGAGCAATAGCAGGTCTGAGCAGAAATTTGGAACTTCGTGAAGGGAAAAAATGGATGAAAGAAAAGTATTTTGATTGGTTAATCAAAATCAAAGATATGGTAAAGATGAAAGGTATAGAGCTACAGCTAGATAAGATAAAGAGTCATAGCAAAGATAGATGGAATGACAAGGCAGACGCTTTAGCAAAAGAAGGAACGGAAAGAGGGACAAGTATAGGAACACCAGAATACAATCATTGGATTAAATGTCCTTTACGATAGAAGCATTATAGGGTTGAGTTAGGAAGAAGAGCATTTCTAAGAAAAGTTTTTGACGCCAAAAATAGCGTGAGATGGCGCGAATCGAAGGTAGTTCAAGACTTCGAACAAGAAGGAAGTGAGGAAAAATATAATTGGCATTTATTTTGGTCAACTCTGAAAGGTTTTACGGGCATTAGATGCACAACCCTGAAGAAAAGCAAAAAATTGGCGTTCTGGTACAAGGTGTTTTTTAATGAGTTGCCAGTGCTAGAGGTATTAAAAAAAAGAAGACCCGATATCTATATATCATCCAACTGTATTGCATGTATGAAAGAAGTGCCGGAGACTTTAGAGCACTTGGTGGAGTGTGATGCATACAGTTTTTTGTGGCATAATATTGAAGTGGTAGCAACAGAAGCAGTATGGCAGAAGCTATCGGAGGAAACGAAGAAGCGATTAAGTCTGTATGATTTTAGAGAAATTCTACTACCAGCTACAGGAAATGAACATAACGAGATGCGTATAGGTTATATAAAGGGTCTGTGTACAGCAAAAGTTAGTGGAGCTCTACGAGAATATATGGCAACAAAAAAAGAGTGGAACAACTGTTTTAGAAGCTTCGTTTACATATGGAGAAATGGTTTCTTTGACTTCATATGGTCAGAGCGTTGTAAAATGCTTTCAATATGGGAAAAAGGAGAAGATATTAGCCCAAAGATCAAGAAAAAGAAACCTGATAATGGAAATGGATAGAAAAGATCACGTGACTCATCGAATGAAAGCGAAACGGTTCAGATAGAAGAGTCAAGACCTAGAGGAAATAAGGAAATGAATGTTGAAAAGAGGTGGGAAACCATGATCGAGGACTTTATAAAGAATGGAAATTATCTATTCTGGTTTGGCCTGTGACAGGGCTGACAAAGTTGTCTGTCTCATCAGTGAGGCAGTGCGACAGGTCGCACCAAGGTGCTCACGAAGTATTCGGGTGATGCCGGACCTGCTATAAGATAGATAGATAGAATAAATATAAATAATTAATTTAGTTATATTATGTATCAAGTATCTATTTAATAAAGGTACCGACGAGACTGTCAAAGGTTAAAAAAAAAAAAAAATTATAAAAAAAAATTATTAAAATAAAATTAATAGATTTGTTATTAGATAGTACAAATCCAAAAATGGCTAAATTTACTTATAAATTGATAGTAAATTAATAGTAAACTAATAGTAAATTTATAGTAAATTCAATTTAAAAGGTTAAAAATAAATTAAATTAAAAAATTGTATTAACTGTTAAGCTAATATATATTAAATTTTAACCAGTTATAAAGCTAGCTTTTCTGATTATAGAAAAATAAATTTATTAAATTTTACTAAAAATTAAAAAAATATATTGATTTTAGTTTAAATAATTATATATTTTTATGAATATATATATATATACGGTTTTACTAAATCACACTACTAGTGCTCAACACTACAATGATCTTCACCAATCAAATTTTTTAAATGCAGTGTAATATAAAAATTAGGTGTAATATAAAATTTTTGTTGTTTTGTTATTTTTTTTTAAAAAAATACCTTCTAACTCAAAATTTTATCTATAAAACCACCTTTTTTTTAAAAAAAAAAACCCTCTTGTGAAATTTTACTATATACTATGCCTCACCCTAACCCTAACTATTAACTCTTACTCAACATTTATCAACTTTAACTTTTGTTTATTTTTTTTGTTTATTTTTTTTGATACTAATCTTCACATTACACCGCATACTGGTGTTGAATACTAGTGGTTTGATTTAGTCCTACTGTATATATATATACATATAATTATCTATAAACTAAGTATAAAAATATTTGTATCTTAATGAGTTTTTGGTCAAATTTAATGATTTTATTATCATTAGAATTAGAAAAACTAGCTCTACAAACTTAGATTAAAATTTTTTGCTATTATCTTAATAAATTATTTTTATAATTATAAATTAATTTAAAGCTTTAAAAATTAATTAAATTTTTTAATAAAAATTTTTAGTTTAAAAATTTAAGTTTAGTATAAATTATTATAAAATACTAAAAATATTTTATAAAAAAATTAATTTATATTAAATATTTTATATTAAAAATAGTTTTATTAAAAATTTATATTAAAATTTTTAAATTTTATTATAAGTAAAAATTTTTATTAGAATTTAATAATTTTTAATAATTTTTTATTTTTAAATTCATTTCTGAGTTAATAAATTTAAATTTTATCAAAAAAGTATACTTCTAAAATTACAAGTAGACTAAATAGATATATATTTATCTATTATAAAAATTTGATATAAGGTTAATAATAAAATTTTTTCAAAATTTTAGTTTTTTAACTGTACTAAATTAAGCTTTTTGTACTAAATTTAGTACAGCTTATGGATACCCATTAAAGTTACTAATATTATTTTTTTTATGAATTTATATGTTTGTAGCCATGGTTACTGTAACCACATTTTATAAAATTGTTAATAACTCAAAATTTTACTAGGATAACCCTGTTGTGTTACTAACAAAAAATGCTCCTCTCGCGATATGGAACTTTATATAATTCCACTAGATACAAAAATTCCAATAAGTTATGCTTTGACAAACTAATCAAAAGTTGAGTCTATTCCTGGTATGTTTAATTTTAGAAATCTATATGTTAATAATTATCTCTAACATTTTGTTATAAAAGATCTTGCAAAGAACGTCAGAAGTTTAGTCGAATAAGTGCATATTTCAATTTGAAATTTAGAAATTCGTAAATATGCTTATTGTATATAACTGTACATGATTAGTTGTGCATAATTATTCAATTTGAAATGCGAATTTATGGGGAGAAATTTATATAGTTGAACCTATCATAATCTTAAAGATTATAATAAAATTATTATTATTATTTTTTTTTAACTTTACAACCATGCTCTACTTTATTAGCAGTTTACGTAAAAAAAAAATACATGAACTAAAAAACTAACTATAATATAGGCTAATACCTGGCTTACTCCACTAGTGCCCAGGTATGGTTGTTGCACTGATGTTTGATAGTCTCGCAGCGACATACGATTTTTCTCATATATTTCTACGAGAGCATGTTCAGGTCCTCAGCTACCTTCAAAACGAAATTCTACATATAAAAAAAACTACTTTCACATCCACCAACTTACTATATGCGAACCTCTTATTTGACTTAACATTGAGTTCTCGACTAACTTATTCACTGAGTTCTCCACCTCCTGTTTCTTCTGTTTTTTCCGCTCTTTATCTTTTCTTTCAGTTCCATGAGCTCCGGAACGCGTGGCTCCTTGTTTCGAACTTCAAAAACCTTACGTTTTCTTTTCAAAGATCTCTCTATACCGGCACCTTTTTCCCACTTGATGACTTCATTGCATCTCTCCTTCCAAATAACACGATAGAAACCCTCCTGTACTACATACAAAAATGCATCTATACAAGTTTTTGTGTCCTTTCTAGACAGTCCCTTCTTGTAAAATAACTCGATTTTCTCTCTTTCTACAAGACCACTTAAATAAACTTCTCTTTCCTTGAAGCGAACTTCTTTACTATCACTTAACAGAATTTCACTTAATTCCCAAACACTTAACAGGAAACTTGCTTCGTCCGAGAGTACTGCCCATGCAGCACTCAGTGCTGTGTTTTCTGTCTCCTGCCAAAAATTCTCTGCAAAACTACAACGAATTAAATGTTTCATGGTTTCCTTAGTCTCCTCCTTGCACAAAATGCAGTTTGGTGACTTATACAACCAAGGTTTACGGGCATGCAACTCATTCAGTGTTGGGAGAAGTTGGAACATTCCTTTGATTCGTAGTATTAATTTGAAACTGCTTTCCATTCCTCTACATCTGACTCCTCCCAATTCCTTTAGCCTTGCCCATCTGTAGGCCCAGTCTAGCTTATCACTATTATGATTATATTCTGCTGCTAGACTTTTACTCGAAAGAAGGCATCTTCCCTCGACGGCTCTTCTCTTTAACCGCAAAATAAACTTACGCGGACAGGTGTCAATATGTTTTCCATTCCACCACAGAGATGCATTCCAACGTGTGGGATTGGTAGGTATCCACTTCCAGTCTTCTTCTAAATGCGCCGCTTCTTTTGCTAACCTGTCTGCAAGTTCGTTCCATACTATACCACTGTGAGCCTTGACTTTACAAAGCTCTAAGGAGAGATTTTTGACTTGGACTACCTCATAAATCTTGTCAAGAATTGACCTGTTTTTCAATTTAAGGCTCTTCTTGAAACTTCATGACCTGAACACATTCTCAATACTACTAATCGCTGCTAAACTATCTGTCTTAACTACAACTACAGAATCTAATTTTACTACTAACAGCGCACAAAGAATTGCAACCAATTCAGATCTCGTCGATGAAGGCCAATCGGCCACCCTGATTTTCCCTAACAAATTTACCGTCTCCTCCTCTTTATCTACTTGTACCCAAGCAGAACCCATTCTATCTTCAATACCTTCCTCCTCCTTATACCAAGAACCATCAGTATAAAAGACATAATCTGATCTTTCCTCCTGTATATTTTTTCCAACCATACCTAATAGTAAATTTGTAATTTTACTACTTAACCCTTGTTTTTTAATTATTTCAAATTCTATTCTGTTAACTTCTACCGCCATAGCTAATCTTTCTGTACTATTTTGATCTTTAGGTGCATTTTTATAAGCCGTATGCCTATAATAGCTCAAAGGAAATGACATTAACCAGTCGTTCTCCTTTTTGACTATGCCATCTATTCTGCTAATACACTCTTTCATTTCTATTGAGAATTGGCAATCATTCTCTTTTCCACCTTTATTTAAAGCACAGCCTTTACACCTATTTATTCTAACCGCACCTTTCACTTTTTGGGTTTCGACCCAATGCTCTACTATGGCTTTGCGCGTGAACTTTTTGCTAATGCGTCCCAGAACGTGTGTAGTTGAGTTTTCCTTTCTTACTACTACCCAATCCTTGCACCTTTTATCATTACGAACTTTTTTCCTTCTTGGTGACGAAAGCTTACTACTTTCACCTTCTAGTCGGTATTCCCTTTTAAGCTCCCTTGAGGACTTGTTTATCATAACCCTTTCTTCGATCCTGCTGAACCAATCAGGTGTCTTTCCCCTCATGCTTCTTTCCCTTATACCTCTGACTTGCTGCCATGACATCAAACTTGTGCCTGTCGGGTCTATTAACTGGTTCAGTGATACCAACTCCAGACTAACCCTTGTGTTCATCGAGTTCTTTATCGCTCTTTCATCCAGAAAACTTACAATCGCAACCTCTTTGTTATACACCTCGTTCTGAATACTTTGGGTTTCGAACTTTAAGTTGATTAATTTGCATTTTTCAATCACATTGCATGAAAGATTTCCCTTCCAGAGAGTAGCATGCCACGCATCAAAAGGCACACTACGTACATCCTGCAAAATACCCGCCTTGATTGCACCTTGTTTTATTCTTAGCTCTGCCAGGCTTTCTAAACCTTCATTACTGTTTAGCCTTTTTAAGAGACTCGTCGCCTGCTTAGCCAACAAAGAGCTTGCCAAGGATTTGAAGCCCAGAATACCTCCGTGAAATATTATATCATTTGGTGCGGTTTGTGCTATGCCTAACTTTTTTTTACATAGGCGGATTATTGGCTGGTGTATATTTTCTAGGTCCTTTTCTGATAGGGCTGTGGCCTGTAAAATATATTCTAATTTTGGAAGAAGCACCTGATTGTTTATATAGCTTAGCTGACTAGCTGTCACCTTTTTCTTTTCTAATACATGCGTAAACAATCCAACAATCTTCTTTACTTTTCTTTTAATATTAGCTAAATCCTTGGATGTGTGCAAGTATATACCCAGGAATTTTACATCATATAATTTGGGTTCTGCAAATAATTTCGTTTTGCAGAAAAAGACACAGCTTTCTTCCTTTGGAAGCTTCGAGTTGATTATTACCAGCTTGGACTTGCTGCCATTAATTTCGATGTCATTAATTTGGAAGAACTGCTCTGCAATATTAATTGTTCTTTCTAATTGCTCCTTTGAGCATGCAATCCATGTTGTGTCATCGGCATATGCTAGAACAGCCTGCCGCATGTTTAATCCTCTTTCCTTGTCTATGTTTGCCTTGAAACTATTTACTTCAGCAGTATAGCCCAGGGACTTGTCCTTCTGGACCCTAACTAACAGAGGATCGTAAAAAATTCTCCACACCAAGGGAGAGATAACCTCACCTTGGTCAATACCGTCCTCAGCTACGAACTCTTCTGTATGGCCGTAATCCGTTATTACTTGCATACGCCTCTTACTGAATAGGTTAATTACAAAATTAATTACAGTTCCTGGAAGCCTTATTCTCCGCATCGATTTTTCAAGCATCACAAGACTAACAGAATCAAACGCCTTCTTCATATCTTGGAAAAGGAGCCACATTTCCTTCTTTTTCTCATGGGCCTCTTCGAGGAACGAGTTTAAGATATGAATAGGCTCCTCCGTTGAATTTTCTGGTAGACCTGCAAAATTAGGTCCTTGCAAAATGTTCTTGTCTTTAATTATCGCACTTAATCTCTTTGTTATGATTCTAGTTACACACTTACGGAAGGCTTCCAATAATGCGATTGGTCTCACCCTATTCAACTCAAAACCCCAATCTTCCCCCTTCGGAATCATATAAATTTGTGCGACTTTCCATTTGTTTGGAATATTTCCTTGCACAAGACAAATATTTGCAAAATTTTTGAAAGCTGTATGCACTCGAAGATCTGCTTGTTTAATTAACTCGTAAGTAATATTGGATACCCCTGGTGCCGAATTTGTTCTAACCTCATTAAGCATTAAGAGCCATTCCTCTAACTCTACCGGTAACAGAACCGGCTCATACCATTCTTCTTGAATCCCACTTAGTGGTTGATAAATACTTCTCCACTCTTCGTTCAGTAGGTCTAGTCGAGGATTCCTTCTTCTGAACTGTTCCTTAAAATGCTTGTTGGTCTTGGATAGAACTTCACTGGGTTCGGAGATTAACTCATATTCATCATTCTCCTTGATTAATATTCGGTCCAAAACTACCTTATTAAATGGCCTTTCGAGAAGACTTCTTAGCATTTTCTTCTGCTCATCTACAATCATTTCGCATCTTTTTTGCACGTACTTTTTGATTTCCTTTTCTCTATGCAATTTTTCTTCACTAATCAATTTGCCTTCTATTGCTTTCCACCACAAAGATGCACTATTAAGCCAAATATCAACATGTTCCAGATTGATATTTGGTATCCCCGTACCTGCACTGGAATTAATACTTTTGATTTTATTATTCCAGCTGCTAATCATGTGATGCGCATTCTTGTTGTTTGCAACACTTTTGATTAATCTGCCAAACTCTTTGGCCACTTTTTTGGTAGACGACTCCTTATCCTTTTTGACAGAATTCTTTTTATTTTGAATTTTTTTCTTTGGCAATGTTTCTATTGCTGCCTTCCAAATCGCAGCCTCGATTATGTCCCATAATTGATCTATGCAGACTCTTTGCTCAGGTACCTGATATGACTCTTCAGTTTGTTCATCCTTTAGTAGCCATTGTGGCAAATTCTTATTGATCTTATTCTATAGCACCATTCTGAATTGTCACAATTTTCCTTCGTTGCCTTGTCAAGCTTCCAAACCATTCGTGATGAGGAAGTTTGCCCTGCTCTGCACTTTGATTCTGCGCAATTACTGCAATCCAAAAGAATTTCAACTATGGGCAATTCATGATCACTACCTGTTACTGATCCCATTTCGATGATATCTGCTTTTAAAGCCTTGCTCATTAAGTTTTCTGACAACCATATTTGGTCTATCCTTGTACTTGTATGACCATTACTCCAAGTGTACTTTCTGGCCCTGGGATTTAGCCTTCTGAAAGCATCTACAAAGGATTTCTTTTCTATCCATGTAAAGAGAGAACAACGTTTGAGGTTTGTTGTTTGTGAGGACTTATCCAATAGTTTGTTGGGTAAACGATTAAAGTCCCCCATTATAACGATTTGCCAGGTCTTCTCATTTTTATTAACTATTTCTTGGATTTTTAAGATGACCATTGTTGCACATGTCTCATCACTTGGAGGTATGTAAGCTACAATTATTAGTAGTTTACACTTTTTAAAGAAAATATATGCACACATTAAATATTCATTAAATCGTTCTATTTTCCCTATATGTTGCTCAATGTTCCTGTGTATCAAAAGTCCTACGCCTGACCCTTTGAGTTTGTCAGGTGATGCACTCGACCAAAAACTTCTAAAATTGCCCAGATCTTTTGCAATAAACTTCGCCTCACTTTCACCCAAATTCGTTTCTGCTATTCCAATTATATCAACTTTTTACTCAATAGCCCATGAAACTAAAAAATCTACTCTATGAAATTGTGTTTTAAGTCCATTAATATTATGAAATGCAACCCCTATGCTCCTTTCCTGAACCCCACCAAATAGTGCAACATCCTTACACCCCTTAGAAGTTGCACTATTCTCTATTACAACTGGGGCGCCCTTCAGGAGCGACAGGGCCTTTCCAGCCCTTGTTTTTCTTCAATTCTATTAAGACGTCTCAGAATTTCTTCTAGAATACTTTTTTCCTCAAATTTGGTGCTTCGGGAGGGTGCACAGTGTACATTTTCTTTTGTAAATTCTGTTTCTGCTATTGCACTTTTGTTACTATGTTGCGTTTCTCTTAATACATTCTTTCCTTTTCTGTTTTCGCGGGAATGGCTCCTCGATCTAGCTTCTAGTAGCACTTTCTTTCTGGGTTTGGTGAGGTTATCTATTCCTACTATACTTTCTTGTTCTTCCGCCAAAGTAGCATACTTCTTTTTTCCATAAAATTCTCTACTTTCCTTAATCTGTCTATCACTTTCATTTCTCAAGTTTAATACGTATTTTTTACCGGTTTCTTTCCAAAAGAGAGAGTTACTTCCATAATTGACTTGAGTTAGGACTGCTTTCTCAAGATCCTCTTTACAATCAAAGTATACAAAAGCTGACCCCCTCAGATTACCATTACTATTTACTGGTATAAAGATTGTTTTCGCTTTGACTTGTTTTAGTTGTCTGAATAATAAGACCTCCATCGTATTTCTTGGAACACCACCTAATACTGCTCTAAATGACTTTCTTTTTTCCATGATCTTTTCTTGCTTTATACCCTTTGAGATTCTAGTAAGCCATCTACCTATTGGAAGTGCCCATGTATTCTCGAGTATATTCTTGTATCTTTGGTTTTTGAGTGTTAAATCCACAACTGCTGTTTTATTGAACTTATTTGTTGTCCAAGTAATATTCTTAACTTTTCCATAGAGACAAATTAGTTTTTTAATTGATACATTGCCATTTTTGAGTGGAACATCCCAAATAATATAGGTTTCTTGCATACATAAAGCCTCTTGTTTATACTGAGTAAAGTTGTTTTCTTCCTTGTTTTGGTTCACATTTACTTGAAATTCTTTGTCTTCTAACGACATCATTACATCTTCCTTTGGATTCTCTGGTTTCTCTAATTGTTGAAACTGTTTTCCATCTTCGATTTCATATTTGAGCTTAAGCTCATCTTCCAAGACTTGAGTTCCATAATCTATCGTTCCACACTCTAGCTGAAGGAGAGTTTCTATCCTAGCCTAATTTTTTGCTTCTGTAGAATCAACACTTTCCTTCGACTCCTTTCTTTGAATTTCACCGAGTTGCTTTTCTGATAGTTTTGTATAGCATTCCAAAAAATGCCTTATAATACAAATTTCTTCCGCTGTAATGGTTTGTATGGCTTTTGCTAATTCTTGGTCTACTATCTGTGTTCTTACACATTCTCTTTTTAATAAGTCTAAACAACCTGTACCACCATACTTTATAGCTTGGCACCCCTTCTTAAGAAATCCAACCTTCCATTCTGGAACTTGCATTCTGTTCATCGATTATCTCAATATTTGGTACACAAGATTTGATTTGTTGCGCACGTGACAAGTTTGTTTATTTTCAGTTTGTTTACTTCGTTTGTTGTTTATGCAGATCACGCGATTGTTTTGTTTGTTTGTTGTTTTAGTGATCTACAATACAGGGTTAAACCCAATCCCCAAAAATTACCAGAAAATTTTACGAAAAAATTTGAAGTTTAAGTTTGTCAGCTAGTATTGTCCTTTTTCTTTTAAGTTGTACTAGCAAACTCTATATTATTTTTGCTTGTCCTTCTTTTTCCTTAGGGAGTTTTGGCTGTTTCCTAAGTTACTTATCTCGTTTTCAGCTTTTTTCCTTTCTGCCAGATTTGGAAAAGTTGATCAGTGGAGAGAGTTTATGATTATAATAAAATTATTAAAATTATATTTTATAATAATCTTATAATAATTTAAAATGGAGGTTGTTAAATATCGCAGGTTGCTATATCGCAGGTTAATATGATTGGCCAATTAGATCACAGTATCTTGTGTAACAAACTAAATGAAAAATTAGAAAAATTACAAAAAAATTCAAAAATTTTAAATAACTTGAAATTTCATTATGTAAACTAGTCTTGGGCTTCTAATTAAAAGTTTTTAGCGCTTAATTTTGCATATATATATGCACCCTCTAACCTAATATTAATACTAGTTCAGACCCTAACCCTAACTAATAATCATTTTAATTTTTTTAAAAATATTAATCTGTGATATCGCAACCTGCTAAATTTATCAAAATCTTTTTAAAATAATCTTATAATAATCTTATCTTATAATAAACTTAAAATAAACTTAAAATAAACTTAAAATAAACTTAAAAAATCTTAAAATAATCTTATAATCATCTTAAAAAATCTTAATAAAATCTTAAAAATATCTTAAAATAATTTTAAACAATATTCATATGATTATTTTATAATAATTTATAATTAGTAAACTATAATATATCATTATTTTTAGATATTAAATTTTAAAATAATCTTTTATTTATAAAAAAAGAATTAATATATTTGTAACCATAGGTTACAATAACCAGGGTCCATAACTAAGCCCAGATGTAATATAGTTAGGGTTAGGGTTAGTATAATATTAAGGTTAGGGTTAGGGTTAGAGTTGTGATTGGCTAGGGTTAGGGTTAGGGTTAAAGTTAAAATTACTACAAATGATGCTATTGATTTACTTTTAGTGACTTCTGGTAATCAAGTTGTTTTGTATACAGTTTGGAGTAGAGCTTTCTCTTGATCTTGTTCTGAGTTTTAGTATTACAAATATTGTCCAAAAGTAGTACCTTTTTTTACTCTAGTCCTACAATAAGAAATCAAAAGAGAATTAATATACAAAAATAGAGATAATAATATAAGGATCAAACCCAATCAAGGTGTGAAATAATTTTGTTCAAAAATTAGGATCTGGATAGAGTCTTGCTTGACAACTACAGGTCTTAAATAAATAGCTATTATTCATTTCTTTTTAGCAGGACTAGTTTTCTTTCAGGTCATGTATAACAGAATTATGATTCGGGTAAGTCTCTTATAATTTATTAGTAAGAATAATAAGGAATTGGATTGCTTATTTTAATTTTCTTTCTTTACTAAATTTGCTATATCAGTTATATTTGGTAAATTCAACTTGAGCTACCTTGGCAATGATCTGGGTTCGTTTTCCCATATAAGCTTTTTAAATTTAGATCAAATTTAAAAAACTTAATTGGGATATTTATATATATTTCAGAAGCTGTTATAAGGTTTACTAACCTTTCAATACTCCAAAATGCAAATAGTAAGGTCATTATATTATTAATTTTAAAAAGTATAACTTTTCTTTATTCAAAAATTCTAACTGCTATGATTTATAAACAAGAAATATTTGAATGAAACCATGATGTTTAACTAATTTTATAAGTTTAAATTCAACTAAAAAGCTAAAATTACAAAGTTCTCTAAAGAAACTGCACTACTACAGATATATCTACACAGATATATTATTAATATGATATCACATTAATCAATAATATTAAAAAAAGATAAAATTGAAGCTTGATTCTTATTTTGTTCTTTTTCATAATGCCATTCTTTAAGCTTTTTTATCCACATTCATTAAAACTCTTTTCAACTTTGAGGCTTTTTTAATATCTTATTACTTTTTTCAATGTATTAATAGCTTTAGTATTGGTAGTAGTAGTAATTCTTCTTCTTCATAAATTAGTTTTATCATTATTACAGAATTCGTAATTCACCATTTTGATGATATCTTTATCTGTTAATATATCCTCAGTTACAACTGGCTAGTTGATTAGGTTGGTATATTCTTCAATATTATTCATTAGTTTTTGGGCTTCTGGAGTGTTTTTAATTAGCAAATCATTAATTAGCATAACAATATCATTCTCAGAAATTTTGTCTTAAAGTTTATTTTCTGGTCCACTTTCTCTCATTTCACTTTCTTCTGGTTCAGGTTCTTTAAGCAAACTTTCTTCTAGTCCATCTTCTTCCAATTTATTTATTTTTAGCATATTTCAAGTAGTCTTCTAGCAATTCTTTATAGTAGTATCACTAACATCTTCCCAAGCATCTGAAATGAAATTGATGGTTTTTTGCAGTGTAAACTTTCTGAATTTTTTAGAATAATTAATAAAAATAGTAAATAAAACCACAAAAAGAAAAAAGTTTCATACTTGTTCCTCATTTTTTCAAATTGAGAGATCAAATAACAGCAGTAAAGATTTTATATTTTGATTTGAAGCACTTTATAACCCCATATCTATGTGTTGAAAATAGGTAGTCATATTAGATAGAAGAAAATAAATAGTAATATTTATAAAAAAGAAATAGTTTAAAGCTTGTTTAGAGTTTTTTGTACTCTCCCTTGTGCTCTTCTTTGCTCTCTTCCTTGTGCTCTTCTTGCCCTCTTTTTTGTACCCTTTCTTGCCCTCCCTCCCTTTGTGTTTCTTCTCGCAGCCTTCCTCTCTGCATTTTGTATAAACTTCTTTGTAACCTTCCTTGTGGTCCTCCTCGTAGCCTTACTTGTTGCCTTACTTGTTGCCTTTCTCATGGCCTCCTTTCTTGTGGCCTTTCTTGAATTTTTTTTCAAATTCAGAATCGTCAAATTCATTAGATTCATTAGAATTTGCAGTTTCTTTAGGTTCATAAAGTGTTCTAGATTTATTAAGTTCAACATCTTCCTTAGGTTTTCTAGTATCTTTTTGAACTTCTTTTCATTATTTTCTCTCAGGATCATGTAAGAAGGTGCATTATCAATGAGAAATAAATCCTTTATATTTTGAATTCAAAAACTGTTATCAATAAATTTTAGCCACTTTTCCCTGATATCACCTCTTATTTATGCTTTTTGTTGTTATGATAGTCAACTGATAATTGTGATAGATTTATTCCATTAAAAGATTGTAGTTTTTAAGAAGAGCCAATGACCATTGGGCAAAGCTTGTAGGAGCCAGTCGCATTGCACAAAGTAGTATAGTCACTCTTGATTTGTACTAAAAGAAAAAAAAATTAAATCAAAGAAAAAGAAAGAACAAAAAAGAAAAAAAAATTTTTTTATTCTAGCTATTAGCTTTTTAGAAAGTATTTTATTTGGAATAATCTGTAAAATAGGCCTGTTTCATTAGCATTATATATATTTTCTTGATTATAATAGGAAAAATGTTCTTGCAACTTGTTACATTCTATAGGCAGGTTTTTTAAGGATGTGCTTGCTGCTTCGCCATGTAATATAATTTCCTTAGTCCATTACACCTCTTAAACTTGGTAACCCATCTACTTAAAAATGTAAAAGATGCTTCAAATATGTTAAATTTCTTTGCAAACTAATGATTTTTTTCCTTTATTATAGAGTCTAAAATAATTAGTCTATGGGTATAACCTGTTCAATTTACATATTTATGGCTAGTTCTAATTTCAGATATTTTACTAAATAATGATAAAAAGTTCTTTAAGTGCACAGTATCTTGGAGTTGACTATATTTGTTAGCTTTCTTTAGTATTTTTGATACAGTTGAGCGATCAATTTGTAAATTTGGATAATGCTTTATGAACTCTTATACTATTTTTTTGTGCCTATAAGATGGAGTATTCTTTGCAAATTTACATATTTCTTTTTTTGGTATATCACTGATTCGACTATATGTTTTTTAGGTATGGATTGAGGAGGCATTATTCTATAGAATAAAATAATTAGTTTCTTAAGAACAGTGAACCAATTTCAATATACAACTTTATTCTTTTTTTTTGTATATTTAATGAACTTTTTAATTTGGTTTATACTGATAGAAAAAATATTTATAGTACATGCCTCGAATCATGAAGTTCTGACAACCCTTATGCATATGCATGATAAAGTATCACTATCTTTCATAAATTTGTAATTTGGATACTTTGCATGTGTTAAGATTATTCATTACACTATGTCTTGCATGCTGAAAATCTGAATTAAGCTATAAAGCTATATTTAGCTATAGCTATTCATCACAATAGTAGGATAATATAAGAGATACACAGAAAGTATTTAATATCATATATGTATATAAATTTTTAGATATCAGATACTGAACTTGTTGAAACTTTATTTTAATAAAAGCACTAAATTTGATATTTTTAAGAAATATACATAAGAATATATGAGACAATATGAGTGCTATAAAGTGAAAACCTTTAATTTCAGTTTTTGCTTGCTCAGCTTTCCAATCCAACTTCTAATAAATTTAAATTAAACACAACATAAATTCTATTATGTTTTTGGGGTTTGATCTGTAAAATTACTTCTGAAACCCCACAATTACAGGTTTTTACTTTGTAGCACTTATCTTTAGATTTTTTTTAGTATGTATTATATAATTTTTTAGGTTATACTATATAATAAAAAGCATTGTAAACAATTAATAAACTGAGATGTGATATGTCACGCTAGATAATACCATATTAGTTGAATTCATAATACTAATACTATATAAAGCAGACTAACTTTGAAGTTTTTAAGTTACTACAAACTGGCATGTTTTTATATTAACAGAAGGGTTTTTGTCTTATGTTCGATGAGAAGGCATTAGTTCTGTTCTATTTCTGATTCCAACAATTGAGCTATTGCAATTACATATAATTCAAATTAAGCAAGCTTATTAAATTATGCTTACTATTATATGCTCGCTTCTATAGTATTGGCTATTGATTAGGTTTCAATATTTACTCCCACGATATTGGCCAAGCTTTACATATTCCCACAGTATTGGCTACCTAATTTAGCATTATATACTTATCCTACGGAATTACTATTAGCTTTAATTTGTATAGCATAAACTGGACTATTTAAGATCTTCCAGAATCGCATTGTGCAGGATAGACTACTTAACTAGCTCAGGATGTTCTCAAGCATTTTTTCAATGAATTTAAAAATGTTTTGGTTAGTTAATTATATAGTCACCAATTATATTTTTTAATATAATGTGACTATATAGAAAATTTTCTATAATAGTCACATTTCTATATAATTATTTTTTTATATTTAAAGGTGTAACTATAGGAAAGTTAGACTTTAATAATATAATTTTATTTAAGAATTTTTTAAAAAATTTAAGCAATAGCTTTTGTCTTTATCAATTTATTACAAAGTATTATTTGTAACAATACAAATATATTATTAATTTTTATAAAGTTTGAAGGTTTTATTTATAAATTATTAATAAAATAATTAAATATTAATTTAAAATTTTAATTTTAAAATTCGGATAATAATGTGTCTATGGTGTTTTACACCATAGATAAATTAGATTTGCAAATCTGTATAACAAAAACAATAAAATAAATTTTTATAAAACAAAAAATAAATTTTATTATCTTAGGGTTAGGGTGAGGCCTGGGATTTTATCAGAGTATTAGTATATACAAAATTTAGCAAGAAATTTTTTTATTAGAGCCCCAAAGATGGTTTCATAAGCAAACTTTTGAGTTATAAATGTTTTTTTAAGAAATAAACAAAAAACCAAAATTTTATATTACACCTGATCTTAAATTTTAATTGGCTATTCTAATGGTTTTGTGTAATATAGTGTAAAACACTATAGGTGCATTTTAGTAGACCCATTAAAATTTAATATAGTACATTACTAGGTGCAACTATGCACCAAAAAACTTAATAGTGCACCATTGGTGTGCCATAAATTTATATGTGCACTAGCAACCCTAAGTAAGTATTCAAAAAGTTAAATATTATGTGATGAGTAAGCTTAAAACATTATAAAAAAAAATTAAAAGAAACTTGCTTACAAAGATAGCCTTTCATTTCATATTCTATAATACTTAAAGTAAATAGATCTTAACATTTTGCTAATTTACGAAGGTATTTTTAACAACTTTATTCTGATTTTAAAAGCTTTTTAACAAAAAAAGAACGAAGTACTAAAATGTTTTTATTGTCAAGAATGAACTATGTGTTGAATCAAAAGATTTAAGCAGAAAAAAATTATTACAGCCACTCATACTATGTGAACTTATAATTAGGCTCATTAGAAAATAGTTTAGTTATATATGAATAGTTAATATTTAGTTATATACAAATAGTTAGCAAACATGTATTACAGTATTAATTAAACTAATAAAGACAATAGTGTGTAAATTTTGGAAATCAGTCATTTAAATCTTTAGTGGAATATAATTTTTTTTAATAATAATTGATAAAACATTCATTTATTTTTTTTAATCACATATTGTTTTTTTTTATTTATTGCAAAGCAATTGTTCTTGTACTTATTCTTGCATCTGTTCTTGAACTTGAGACCATTTTATAAAACGCTTTCAAATTTGTGAACCATTTGATTGACTTTTTTTATCTATTTTTTCGCCCAAATATTAGGTCTTGTTTTAAGGGCATTAATTTTAAAAAAGTTACTAAAAATAGATTGTCCTTTTTTTATATATTAACTTTACACCATATATAATAATAATAATACAATAATAATAAGGGAATTACTATTTTCACCATAGTATTTTGCTATTTCCACTATGGTTATACTAGATTTTCTATTTTTAGAATTCAAAATAATATATGCACTTATGTTATACAAAGGCCCAGTGCATTGTTTTTGCAAAAATAATTTTTGGTTACATGCCGCTAATGTTGTGTAATATTATACAAGACTTATTTTGATAACATAACCCTGGGTCAGCCAGTATTAGCAATGCTGGTGGGCACTATTATAATAATGCCCCAGCAGGGTTAGAGGAGTACTATTTATCAGGTGATTAGGGTCTACTAAGTAACTACTCCTCTACCCTCATACTATTCCCACCTAATAATAAATTCAAAATTTTGATTGCTTAAAAAAATTTAATAAAAAACATTACCATAATTTATCATATAAGATACCTGGGTACGATAATTTCATGTAGAAAAAATTTATTTGTACCCTGAGTACTTTGTATGGTATAGGTACATTGTACGAGGTCTTTTGTAAAGAGTATATATTAGCCCATAAATAAAAAAATTATTATTAGAAAATCAGTCCTTGATTTGTACTCGGTCTCTTACAAAACACCACCTTGAAATATACATGGTACAAATCAAGAGGTATCGATTAAAAGGATATCTTCTACGGTAAATTACGGCATTTAATAGCTAATTCTATATCTACAACTCAATCTTTTATTCGTGTTACAAAATTTATTTTTAAATACAAAATTATTTATTGTATATGCACAAAATAATACAAAGGTGTATAATTTCAAATTTTAGCTCTTATAGATTTAAATTATTACAGATTTATTTAACAATAATAGTTTTCGAATAAAAATAAAGTACAGAAATACTCTAACAAAAAAAATCAAATTCGTTTTCAAATTCTAATACTATAATTATAAAAAGACAATACAGATCACAACCCATATTTAATTACAATTGTCTCAATTGTACAATTGTGAAATAATCAGAGTAACCACTAGAAGAATGAGCATATAATAAGTCACTATAGCTAAAAAATTTTTCATCATTCCATAATACTTTATTTACATCGCTAATATCTATTGCTTCTCTACCCTTATTTTGACCACTATCACTATCACTGTTACTTGAGATATCCGTTTTACTACCTTTACTAACTTCACTACCACTTTTTTTCGATTCATTATTAATATGACGATTGGTATCCACATTACTTAGAGAAAACTCTCAAACTTCATATGATCTGCTAGTTGCAAATCAAGAGAAATTACCCAATAATTTTTGCCTAGTGCTGCTTGTTTAATGGTTGCTGAAAGCCATCTAGCCTTCCATAATTCACCCAAAAGTGAACGTGCAATATTTTTACCCACAACAGGGCCCAAAACAGAAACCTTAGCGCCTACTCTGATTTTTGCTGAAATTCGTCCCATCATAAGGTTGAAAAAAATAAATACAGTGTTCCTTTTTTTTAAAAAGTTCCACATTTGTATGCATATAATATTTACCAGCATCTATTTATAGTATTTCTTTCATGGCTAGTGTATCAGGTACCCCAAGAACTTCTAACTTATGATCACAAAAAAGTTGATGACCAAAAAATTTCAATTCAAATTATTAAACAACTTAATTTTAACAATCGATTTATATTATAATTATTAATTCTATGCACAAATCAGGTATATAATGCCCACTTACTTAATAATTTTACCATTTTTAAATTGATTGAGTTACCTGATATAAAATTATTTTGGAATATATCGATATTTTCACTATGTAAATCACAATGAATAATATTATTTGGATGAATTAATTGAAAATCACTATATAGCAATTCTAATTTTTGCTTCCATTTCATTTGTGCTACTTTATAAAGATTCTCATGTAAAGATCCCATTGATGCACAAATTTCACTACCCTTGCAACATATCCCTGTAATTGACACTTAATTTTGTCTCATGTGAAACTCCGATAAGCCTGTAATATTTATTATTGAAACCCTATAATATAAGTAAGTAGTTTTTTGACAACTATATTTTTTTCTTTTTACATAAATATTCCTTTATACTTGGTTATAATAGCTAACGTTCAAGAAACAAAGCTAAAATATCACAGAATAGTGGAAATAGCAAAATATAGTGCATTTCACGAAAAGCCATCACCTTTTAATTATAAAAATTTTTAAATTAATATAACTTTTTAAAAACAAAAGATATTTAAAAAAATTTTTAATAGTTTAATAGTTTAAACAAAAGGCTATTAAACTATCAAAATAAAATTTTAATATTTTTTGTTTTAGTAAGTTATTTTAATTTAAATTTACATATGATTTAAAATTTTGGTGTTTATATATAAAAAAACATAACAAAATTTGAATTTATTAACAAAATTTTAAATTTTATTAATAAAATTTAAAATTGTATTAAGTTTTTCTGCATTTTTATTGGATATTTAGGTTATACATCAGCTAAAAAATTGGCGCCTATATATAAAATAGGTTGGCTTTAGATGAAATGCACTGTACCATAGTGAAAATAGTAATAATACAAAGTTTGCGATTTATCGCTACCAGTAGTGATCATCACTAGTAATGCCACCAAAATTGATTTTTGAAAAAGGCCTATTTCATCTTCATTAGAGAAAATCAAAATTTTTTATAAGGAAGAGCAATTAAAGCTATGTTCTTTATAATTTCATCTATTCAAAAAAAGTATCAAATAATTTCGTCTTTCAAAGTAAAATAGGTCAAAAACAATTTTGTCTTTAAATTTTAATTTCGGGTTTTAGAACCCGAAATAATTTCTTCCTCATGTATAATCATTACCAATGTATATTTTGTATCTTTAAATTTTGTCTATGAAATCATCTTTAAGTCTCTAACAAAAAA
Source organism: Gigaspora rosea (assembly GCA_003550325.1). Lineage (NCBI taxonomy): Eukaryota > Fungi > Glomeromycota > Glomeromycetes > Diversisporales > Gigasporaceae > Gigaspora > Gigaspora rosea. Next base: position 29,695 of record QKWP01000548.1, read on the forward strand.
AAGTTCTTGTAAAATTTTGGTATAACCTATGCCCCCCGCCCATCCCAGTTCTTACCCTAACCCTAATATTAATCAAGTTTTATTTTTATTTCAGCAAAAACTTTTTAAACACGGTGATGATTACCATACCACTAGCAATAAGTAGTAATTTTCAAATAATACAGTAATAATAAAAATAATAATAATACAGTAAAGTAATAATAATAATAATAATAATAATAATAATCAGGTTTACTAAAATGTACCTATAGTGTTGAATACTATATTACACAAAACTATTAGAATAGCGAATCAAAATTTAAGATTAGTTGTAACATAAAATTTGGTTTTTTTGTTTATTTTTTAAAAAAAAAACATTCATAACTTAAAATTTTGCTTATGAAACCACCTTTGGGGCTCTAATAAAAAAAATTCCTTGCTAAATTTTGGTATAAACTATGCCCCTTGCCCCATCCCAAGTCTCACCCTAACCCTAAGGTAATAAAAATTTATTTTTTGTTTTATAAAAGTTTATTTTTTTGTTTTTGTTATACAAATTTGAAAATCTAATTTACCTATGGTGTTCAACACCATAGGTGCATTTTATAATTACTGATAATAATAATAATAATAATAATAATAATAATAATAATAATAATAATATAGAGATTTTCTTAAAATCATCCTGGATGATTTTGTTAAAAATCATTCATAATATACATATATAGTAATCATGTTACATGGATTGACATACATATAAATATTTCTGCTTTTTTAATGGCTTTTTTAGGTTTAGTTTATATTGTTTTCTTCTTTTTGCTAATCAAATATTTCTCTTTTCACAGTGCTGTCATTGTTTGGTGTCATCGTTGGTGTCGTAGCTGGTGTTGTTGCTGGGGCTGTAATTGTAATTTAATTGTTTGGTTTGTTTTTTCTGGTACACTATCATTATTACTGTTCTTTTAGTTTTTCTAGTGAATTTGCAGGTGCCACTTCATCACTTGATCGAGCTTTTGATTATTTTGGTGTCTCTGTTTCTCCAGTGCCATCATTTATTGGGGTTCATTTTTAATGACGCATCATAGTTACCTTCATTTTTCTGGTGTCATTGCTTCGCCATTTATCATTTTCAGTCTCATATTGGCTATTTTTATAATGGTTGTCGCGTTATCTCGTCAAATGCAGTTTTTCTTAGTTAAGTCAGTAGGGTTATTTTCAGTTAAGGAAGGGTATCTTTTCGCATCACTTATCTCACAAGAAGGCTGGTTCTATCGTCTTTTCCATTTCTGCCTGTTTTGTAGTGACTTGGCAACAAAGTTTAGCACTTGCAATTGTTAGTAATAAGTAATGTCAGGCTTTTGACCTTGTTTTGTGGTCTTTTTAGTTGTAGCAACAGCGCAAGAAAAATATGTTGATATGGCATGGGTGATTATTTCAATATCAGGACATTTGTGAGACTACAAAAATTTTGATTTGCGAGTTGGGTTGGTTACTCGTAAGTATCTTTCAGATTTGGTTACTTCTTTCTTTTTATAATACTACTTCTAACTAATATTCGTTTGTTTTAAACCATAACTAACTTGATATGTTGAATGATTGGAAACTTAAATGAGGTAATCTATTGTTTAAGTCAAAGGCCACAATTCTACCACTATATGCACTGGAAGACAAATATTGAAGTCATGTGTACACAATTATAACGAACACAAATCTACTGTCGTTTAGTGTTTCGATCCGAAATCTGACTGTCTGAATTGATACTTAAATCTAGATAAATTCTAATATTCAGATTAGAGTCTTTTATTCAGATTGGTCAAGAAACTTAAATAACGAACCTAAGAGTGCACACAAAAGCTGACTTTATATATAATTTATGCAGATTCAATTTAATAGAATCCGGCAACTTGTCAAAAATAGGATCGAAACACTACTTTCACTATGCTCAGGAAATGTAAAATTTGAATTGAATGTTGTGTATAGGATATTCTAGAGAAATTTTGTATAGGGTCGAATGTTTACTTTTTAGTGCGGTTTATTTGTATAGCACAAAACTTCTGTGTGAGTGGCCCGAATATAATTTTTTTTACATATTCTTCCTAATTTGTGTTTGTATATATTTATCGTATTGAGTGCATAATGATAAATTTATATGTTATTTGTTGCGATCTAGTTCTGTATATTTTATTGAATACTCTTTAGGGTTATGGTAGGGTTGGTAATGGAGCTAATTGAGCTCAATGGTTGTGCAAATAGAGCTCAAATAGCTAGTATCCATTGGTTCCATTCAGAGCTCCATTGGCTCTATTCGCAGCTCCATGGGGCTCCATTGACTCCATTGCCAACCCTGGGTTAGTGTCATTTTATATTAGGGTTGGGTTAGGTTTTAGGTAGTTATATGTAAGAAAATTGCCTTCCCGACATGATTAATTAACCCCTGAGATAAGTTTAGACTGCCATCTTGCATCTACGTGACTTTATATGTAGATCAGCCAATCAGAATCATGAAATTTTGTTTACCCGAAGAAGTCAAAAATCCAAAAAAAACGCAAAAATATAAAACAATAGCCTAGATGCATTGATTAAAAATGTAGAGAAGGCAATTTATCTATATATATACCCTCTCCTAATGGTAAACTAACCCTAGCTCTAATTATAACTAAAATTTCAAAAGTCACGTGGGTACAAGGCTTTAGCGGTTTTATATTTTTCAGGTTTTTCGTTTTTATTTCCTGTTTTGCTTCGCTAGCGATCATCAAAATTCTATATATTGATCAGATATCGTGTGATACTGCTTCGCTTTAGACGACCTCTAAATAAGTGGTTAATAGGCTAAAAGCTTAATAGAATTTTGGTATTTAATTTTAATCACTAATTAAAGTATTGTCTGCTGTACATAGTTATTTGTATATTTATATATTTATTATATAAAATTATATTATAGGCTGGTGTTTAACAAAATCAGCCAGGCTAGTCGTTAGTAAACCTCAATAATATAATAATAATTAATAATAATAATAATGCCATAACGAACTTTAGGTATAATAAACTATAGATTTTTATATATTATAGTTTTTTGGTATAAAAAATGTAATAAGTCGAAGTCCATTTTTGGATTTATACACGGGTATTATGCCTGTGAGATGTACCCGCCAACCAGCTATGCATCCTGAGAAAATACTCGACATATGTACCCCGTTAATACAGTATACCCCCAGATTCAAGTACCTCGGGTACTAAAACGAACAAGAGAAATACCACGGGTACATATGGTGGATAAATATGGTAGATATGTCAACCATTTTTCATATTCTTTTGTTAAAGTGAGAAGCAATAAAGTATAAGAATAAAATGTAATTTTGATTGGTTAATTATCACAAATGGCCTATCACATGTTGCACAAATGGCCAATCATAACGGTTATTCAATTTCATGTGATTAACAAATTACGAGAAAATTATCTTAAATTATCTGGCAGTTTATTATGATAGTGCAGCCAAAATAACTCGAATTATTTTGGTAGTGATACATCATCTGCCAAATAACTTTGTTATTTGGGAGTACCCTAGCCATGGCAAAAAAAGTTCTGGTCACGTGATAGCCGATAAAAATCTTTAAGTTTATTTAGATTAGGGTTAGGGTTAGGAACAGGTCAGGGTTAGAAAGTGCTATAGGTAAAATTACCTCCCCGACATTTTTTGTTAGTGCGCAGAAGGTTGTCTTATGAAGTTTGTCGAGAAATAAGCGATTTATTCTAATTTTCTTTAGAGCGAACGTTTGTTTTGAATTTTCCTGATCGTGTTACGTTACACCAAATTGGAAATCCTTATTGGCTAATTTACTGCAGATCGTCACATGACCAGAACTTTTTTGCCATGGCTAGGGTACTCGTTATTTGGCAGCTTACGTAATCACTGACAAAAAATACGAGTCATTTAGCAAGCACAATCGTCGTAAACCACTGGATAACTCTGTTATTGTATGCTACATAGCCAATAACTTGTTTATCTGGTTTTAAATTTAATATGTCATTTCTGGTCCTTTCAGGACCAGAAGCTGGCACATTAAATTTACAATCAGATAATGACAAATAACTCCTGTTATTGGATGTTTCGCATTCAATGACTATATTATCCGACAAACTCTTATGAATGTATTTCTTCCCGTTATTTTTTCATGTGTTACGAAATAATCACGTTTATTTGAAAAATCCAGCAAATACGGTACGTAAAATCATAATTTTAATAACATCGTGTTACACTTAATAAACAGTATTCGGCCTGATATAATCCGATCCAATTAGCTATATCGGAAAATCTGCCAAAAATTGAGTCAGTTCAGTATAAAGCAAGCAAATAATACCTAATAACGAAGCTGCAGGTTTGCGTAGATCGATTTACATTGAGATTCGTTCTACAATTTTCATGTATCAATAATGCTGTAATATCCTAAAATTTTATTATACTAACAGAATTTCATTAATAATAAAAAAATGATCAGTACATCATGTTCGATTATTTTATTCAATGTTGAGCAATTTGTTTAATTTCTATTAACTCAACCACATATGATTATTAAATTGGTAATTGTATTAAAAAAAATTCGCTGAATTTAAAGGAACATTTTATACCCCCTACGCTAACCATACTATCTCTCCGACTATAATACCCGTATATACAGCTTAAATTGTAAATGTCTTGGGTATTTAAATCCTCGCTATACGGCAATATAGATTTTGTGTTGGAGCTGGTCTCAAAGATACGGATCCATGTGAAAATGGATCTGGTTCAAAATATTTGGATTCAGATCCAAAGAGCATGGGTAGAGTATATTTAAGCTTGTTGGCCAAACATACAGAAAACCGTCACCGTTACCATTGTTATTGACGCCAAAATTACAACCCCGAGCTTAATTTAATTTTACAGTTTGTGTCATTTGGATCCATGGGCTAAACTTGGATTGTACTATGGCTGGGCCTGGATCTATCCAATCAAATATTGGCCGAATTTGGATATAAATATTTGGTACAAATTTTTTGATGGGATGTCGAAATATCCAACCCAACCCGACCCATGCGGAACCCAATAGTCTGCGTGCGTGTAGATTTAATAGTGAAAGACGACAAGTAACACGGTTAATTAAGTATAATCTCACACTAACAATGTTAGGAGTTTAGTGTATTTTTATTTTATTCCTGATCTTGAAATTTAACTTGACCAAATAACGAAATTTTTTAGATTGATGACGCTAGAGTTGTTATGTAACTCAAGTTTTATAAAATGATACTTTATTCATATAGTTTAAAATGTAATTAACAATAAGTATGATTATACAAATAATAGCATTAGGGTTTCATAATTAAAATCAGAGAATCTTATTTTAATTTTCCGATTTATAATTCAACATAGTAAAAATACTATTTAAAAAATCCTACTTATTTTAAAAATACCTCACTTATTTGTTAATTATAAAACCCCTTATTCAAAAATTTAAAACAAGTTATAACCCTATTTTAACTGAAACATATTACTCAAAACTTTGAAATCTTTTATTATTCTGTAACTTTATTTCGCAATAATTAAATCAGATAAATATAAAGTCATTTATTAATTTTATCCCGTTAATCCAGTCTCTGAATATAACATTCGTTTTTGATCATTGTACGTTAAAATAAACTATTCAAGTTTTGTGAATATTTATCTAAAAAAAAAAAAAAAAAAAAAAAAAAAAAAAAAAAAAAAAAAAAAAAAAAAAAAAAAAAAATTTTTTTTGGAAAAATCGGTTATGCAAAACGAAAAATTAACTTTGCTTGGCCTAATAATATGAACATATTTCCGTTTAAACAAGCCCAATAATCTTGAAAGATCACAAAAATTTCGTGCCAATTAATGATTACCAATTAATCAGCGCGTTAAAAAAAATTCAAAGCTACAAAAAAACAAAAAAAAAGGATATTATATTCAAAATAAAATATAAAACTTAGATTAGTTAAAATGACGAGGAACCTAATTGTCCGTAGCGTAACGAGAACTTTAAATGTTGAAATGGGAAGGTCATAGGCAAGAATTTGTTTGTGTTTATTATTTTTAGATTAAATGATCATTATATTTTATTTATTTATTAACGCACTTATTTTAGCGCATTTTTTCAGCGTATTATTATTTTATTTAACGCTCTTATTAGAGCACTTATACGCGCTCTTTAATTGGTGAAACACAGTTACTTTTGCCGACAAGATTTACTAATATTACTATCCATCTTTAGTGAAAAAATGGCTAAAAAGTATATCCACTATATCACAAATTTGATGGCGTTTTGTATCGTCTATGGTTTATTCTTTCGGTCCTATAACCGAGTTGAACTGGCCGGACCGGACCTGACCAGTGCATAGGAGAAATTTTCGCAGGTGGACTTCAAAAGAATATAAAACGTTTCATTAATGATTAGAAAAATAAGCAGTTTCTCAGATCTATTATATTGAATTTGTTATTTTTGATTTTTTTTTAATTCTTTTCTTTCAGATTTTTACCGATCCGATGAATTTTATGATAAGCAAACGTTCGAACGTATGTACGTATGTACGAGTACGTACATAGATTACGTACAAATCCAAAAGAAGCTGTTGCTTGCGTTGTTCACGTTATTATCCTGTATTGCGTAGAGTTTGCGATACAATAGTTTAATTTGTTGATTGTCATTTTACCCATCGCTACTGTACAAATTACTTTCCTTATTCGTGTATTTCTCTTAACTTTAAATGGTGCGATGCTTTAACAACAATGATTTCCATTTAACCTTAAATAGTAACAATACTCTTACAATAATGAATTAGCATGTGATGATCCTCTTGATAATAACCTTACCATAATTTCGTCATGCATCAAAACTAACCATGCCTGTAACTTATAATTTGTAAAGATTAAGCTATCTGCTTTTTTTCCAGATAATAATCCTGTTTTTTAATGCAAATCTTTATTCTATTAAGAAACCAGTTTCAACGTTCTAACAAAAAAAAAAAAAAATTCCTTGCTAAATTCTAGCAGAAACTATACATTACCCAACCCTAACCCTAACCTTAACGCGAGGTTTGTTTTTGTTAAAAAAAAAATTGGCTTGATATTCATGTTACAACTGATCCTAATTACGGTTATTGTTACAAACAATTAACCATATTATTAATGCAGTTTTACTAAACATTCATGCTAATATGATTATTAATGCAGATTTACTAATCGTGTATACTTAAAATATATCCAACCTATGAAAAAGTTTTACAATGAATTATACGAAATTTGTCGCAAATTCCGTATTTGATATTATTTGACGGCATGGCCCAAATAAATGCAAATTGTCGTGTAATGCGAATGCTTTTCGAGTATTATAAAATGGATTAGTCAATTTTTTTTTTTTAATTACAGTACTGAATAAAAAGCTATATCTTAATCAAAATTTGGGTTATTGGATTTTTTTTAGAATAAGCTTACTTGTTTTGATATTGCGTTACACATTGATTTTGAAATTTGAATTGCTTTATTGGATGAGGTTACAGTAGCCATGGTTACAAATTTTAGTAGTTTATTAACCTTAATGCTAATAATATTAATAATCATTTTATATAGTATGTATATGCAAATATTACATCAACAATAAACAATTTGAAATTTATTTATAACCTTAAATCCATGCCATGTAATTTAAAAATCTCTTCATTCCGATTCTCTTTGATACAAAAAAAACAATAATTATTCTCAAAAAATGACTACCACCGCTAAACCTTCTGGAAATATTTTGGAGTTTGCTGATAAAGACGGAGAGTTTCGAAGGTCTGTATCTCAGCATCTATTTATAATGTTTCGATGAGTAAAATTTTATTAATCTCAATGGTCATCCAATTACAGAAAACCTTCTGATTTTCGTAATACGATCAGTAAAGATCCGGATGCGATTTTTACTCCTGAAAAGTATGTTAATTGTATTTGTGCTTAAGTTTTGGGTGCTGTTGATTATTTAAGCTGTTATTTTTCTATTGTACCCGACTATCTAGGGACCGTTATCATTTGTATATTGGTTGGGGTTGTCCATGGGTATATTTATATTTATCCTCAATTTTTTTATGAATTCAAGTATTTCTAAATTAATTCTTTCTATTATAATTCTTTACTAAAAGGCTCATAGAACTGCCATTGTACGAGTATTGAAAGGGCTTGAAGGCATTATTGGATTGAGCGTTGTTTATCCCATGTTGGGCGAGAAAGGATGGAGATTTGTCACTTCCGAAGAAACTCCTGGGTGTATTCCAGATACTGTAAATAATGCTCAATTTCTTAGTGAACTATATTTCAAAGCTAATCCTGATTATGTCGGAAGGTTTGAATTCAATAATTTCGTATATATTTGTACATAAATAATATAATTTCGTTAATAAAAATGCTGTATTTTAGATACACTGTGCCTGTTCTTTGGGATAAAAAGTTGCAAACAATTGGTAAATATCGAAATTATTATAAATTAGAACAAAATCAATTAAGAATAACTCGACTTTTACTATTATAGTCAATAATGAATCGAGCGAGATAATCCGCATTTTTAATGATGCGTTCGATGATTTCGTTCCAGAAACAAAGGGCACAACTTTTTATCCGAAACATCTTGCAAACGAAATTGACAAAATAAATGAATGGGTTTATGATAAAATTAACAATGGTGTTTATAAATGTGGATTTGCTACAACTCAAGAAGCTTGTACGTACGCATTTCTTAAGTTTTTTTTTTTTTTTTAATTCTTAGAACTAATTGTTTGCATTTTTTTATCAACAGATACGAGCCATGTTGGACCTCTGTTCAAAGCTCTGGATGATGTGGAAGTCATTCTTTCCAAAAATGAGTTCCTTGTCGGAAATACTTTTACTGAAGCTGACATCAGACTTTGGACCACTATTATTAGGTATTATATATTTTAAAATTCCTCTAGCATTCATTATTGACTGGTATTAAAAGAAACATGATAATTATTCAAAAATTACATAGATTTGATCCAGTTTATCACACGCTTTTTAAAACAAACTTGAAAACTATTAAATATAATTATCCAAATATTCTCCGCTGGGCTAGGAAAATTTATAAAATTCCTAAAAGTAAATCATTACGTTTTCATTTTACAAATTAATTCATATTAAGGTATACTAATAATCAATTTTAAAATTATAATTTAGTTGCTGATACTGTTGATATGAACCACATCAAAACTTCTTACTACAAAAGCATGAAAACCCATAATCCACATGGAATTGTCCCTGTTTACGATGGACCCGGTACGTAAATTGTTCATAAAATACTAATCAATTGAATAATAATAATTTCTAATAAAATTCTTTTATTTTCGATTTATATTATTTTAAATTCTCAGATCTTAATTTATAAATTACAGTAGTTAAAACTCTTTGTAAAATAAGAAAACAGTTGATATATTAAATAAAAATTTTTATACAGCTTATCGTTTATATTTTATATTTAACTACCTGACTTGGAATGTTAACCGTTTATTGCTCAACCGTTATATAATTTTATAAGATTATTTGGGCATTCTCAACTTCACACTTAACAAAATTTATGTTCAGGATTTACTATAAAAAATTCACTTACCCACTATTACGGTTACCACAATATATCAGATTGTTTCATATCCAAATTATCATAACTTCTACTGTTATATAATTAACTTGCTTTTCTGATAACTATAGTATTTGGTCATCTCATTAAGCATGATACACCAACCTGATACATTTGAATTAAAATTTATTTATGCAAATTTTACATATTAACTTGCAATTCAATAAATATATTTAATATTTGAATCTTTATAGAACATATTTATAAAAAAAATTAATCTAATTTTTGATTACATATTGTTTAAAAAAAATCTCTAAGTTGGCTAATTTTTTTTAAAAAAATTAAAAAAATTAAAATTTTTTGTATATTTATAAATTAACCAATCAAAATTAAGTATTTTTTGTGCTACTCGCAAGTATCTTGGTGTAACCTTGTTATATAAATCTGCAAAATTTCAACTATGATTATTATGTAGAAAAAAAGTTACAGCAACAAGAAAATTACCTATTTAAATTAGTTTACTATATAAAAAATTAATAATTTTATATAGTAAAATTAATAATACTTATATATATAAAAGTTAGTAATTATAAAATTTTTTTAGAATTTAAAATTTTTATCTATATGTATATATACAAAATGAACCTCTAAACATATATTTTATGTTTATATTATTTAAGAATATATTAATTATTAATTTTATTAATTTGCTATATGAGTATATTTTATATAAAAAATTACTATATTTTTATATTTACAAGCACTTATTTATAAATTATACTAATAAGTTTTTTTAAAATTTAAAAAAAATTTATTCTATATACAAAATAATATAAAAATCATTTTTTACAAATACAGTTTGCATAATAAAAAAGAAGTTATAAATTAAAAACTATAGTCATTCTCCTTTATACATTAGCAAAAATATATATGCGTAAACTTGCGCAAGATTTTACGGTATGTAAGAAAATCGTAAACTTACGTAAAATTTAGCGTAATACTACGTAAGTCTTACAATGTGTAAGAAAATCGTAAATTTATGTAAAAATTTTATGTAAATTTACAATTTTCTTATGTACTGTAAAACTTGTATAGTTTTACGCTAAACCTTTTAAATAAGTTTACGATTTTCTTATATATTGTAAAAACTTGCGAAAGTTTATGCTAAATTTTTTACAATTTTTTTATGAACCGTAAGAAATCGTAAATTTATGCTAAATTTCTTACATAAATATTTGAACCATTTTGAAATATTTTAGGACCAGAAAACAAGCTGGATCAATAGATTTGTAACCTGGATCGCGCATTGGACTAATTTTTCGAAATAGTTCGAAATAGTTCGATAAAGTTCAAATTCTGTATTACAAGATCAGATTAGATTTTTTGTTTATAATTAGATCTTCTATTTTGTTTTTTCACTTTTGTTTTTCATTTTTTTATTTCGGCACTTTACAAAAAAAACAACCAACTTTTCGAAACCTCGCACATGCCAACTATGCCTTTCGACACATTCAAGAACATACCGCCAGCAATTTCTAAATTTTCAAGAACGTTTCTTTAAAGAAATGGCGCAAGATTTGCAAGCTTTCGCAAGTTTTTGCAAGTTTTTGCAAGTTCTTGCAAGATTTCACTTCATTTATTTTTTCACTTCATGTTTTTTGGTTTTGTTTTTTTGGTTTATTTAAAATTTTTTTATTAATTTATTTTATTTCGGCACTTTGTGAGAAAAACAAACAACATTCAAAACATTGCGCATGCCAACGACACTTTCAAGAACACATACCAACAATTTTTAAATCTTCAAGAACGCTTCTTTAGAGAAATGGTCGCAAGTTTTTGCAAGTTTTTGCAAGTTCTTGCAAGGTTTCGTTTTATTTATTTTTTCATTTCGTGTTTTTTGTTTTTGTTTTCTTGGTTTATTTTTAAAATTTTTTAATAATTTATTTTATTTCGGCACTTTGTGAGAAAAACAACAACTTTTCGAAATCTTGTGCATGCCAACTACGACTTCTGACACTTTCAAAAACACTCCCTAGAAATTTCTAAATTTCAGGAATGCTTCTTTAGAGAAATGGGCACAAGTTTTTGCTAGTTTTTGCAAGTTCTTGCAAGGTTTCGCTTTTTTTTTTTGTTTCATGTTTTTTGTTTTTGTTTTTTTGGTTTATTTTTAAATTTTTTTTATTAATTTATTTTATTTTGGCACTTTGCAAGAAAAACATCAACTTTTCGAAACCTTGCGCATGCCAACTACGACCTCTAACACTTTCAAAAATAATAGAAAACAAAGAAGCAAAGATAATAGCTAACTGTGGGGTGAGGAAAATATGTGTAGAGCTAGTTTTTTGTATATAGTAATAGAATTAGATGTGAAGAAGTGCGAAAGTAGTTAAAATAATATATAAAAATGTAAAAATAATACTGTAAAAAATGTATAATAATTAAAATATAATATATAATATAATATATATAATATATAATAATAATAAATAAAAAAATAATAATAAATAAAAAATGTAAAATTTTATAAAAAATTGTGAAACCTTGCAAAATAAAGCGAAAACCTGTAAAAAAGTATGATTATGTGAATATGTATATCGTTTATTTATTTTTTAAAAAATTTTGAAAATTTGCGAAAATTTGCCAAATATTGCGAAACAATACGAAAACATCACAAAATATGCGAAAATATTACTCCTGCGATCCTGCAACCCCCAAAGGGGCAATTTTTTTATTTGATCTATTTTGTAAAATTTCGCATTGTATTATAAGATTTTCAAAATATTACGGCAATAACTTATGTAAGATTATGTATATATAATTCAAAATGTACTATAGCATAAACTTACGTAATTATTACTCCTACGTAATACTCCAAACTAATCATAAGATTTTCGCAAGTTTATGCTTCGTAAAAACTTGCTGAGATTTACGCATATTTTTTTTGCTGATGTAGTCACTCCTATATAATTACAAATTATATATAATTGCACATATTTTGAAAAAACTTTATCAATAAACCTATTAAAAAATATTTTTATATAAGCACATTATAATAAAATCTTTATAATTACATAATTTTTATGTAAAACAAATAGCATAATTATAAAGGAGGATGACTATATATAATTTAAATATTTTTTATTAATTTGTAAATTGATAAAAAAAATTTATTTAGTATATACTATATTACTGCGAAATAATAATTGTGGGCATTATTTTGAAAATTACATCCCCTAAAAATAGCATACTGTTTTTCAAAATAATGCCATGCACATCCCAAAATAGTACGCACCATATATAGAATACTATATAATTGAGTATATAACAAAAGTATTTAACGAATGCTTCATCATCGGCAAAAAAAAATATGCGTAAACCTCCACAAGTTTTTACGCAAGTGTAAACTTGCAAAAATCTTACGATTAGTTCGGAGTATTACGTAGGGGTAATAATTACGTAAATTTATGCTATAGTACATCAGTGCGTAATCTTACATAAGTTATTGCCGTAATATTTCGGAAATCTTATGATACAATGCGAAATAAAAAAATGACCCTTTGGGGGTTGCAGGATCACAGGAGTAATATTTTTGCTTATTTTGTGTGTTTTCGCATTGTTTCGCAATATTTTGCAAATTTTCGCAAATTTTCAAAATTTTTTAAAAAATAAATAAATGATATACATATTCACATAATTATGCTTTTTTACAGAGTTTTGCAATATTTCACACGGTTTCGCAATTTAATATAAAATTTTTAATTTTTTATTTATTATTATTATATATTATATTTTATATTTATTAAATATACATTTTTTTAAGGGTGTGGCGACTTAGAGAAGTTGGTAAGTTGTCACCCCCAAGTGGCAGGTCTTGAGTTCAAATCTCACTGGCGACACTTTTGAAAAAATAGACCTGTGTTCCGGTAACTGTTTCTTGTCGATCGGTTGGGTACATCACCTGTAGTCCTTGGTTACCATCTTGAATGATTGCTTTCGGGCAAAGTTGTGTCTTGTGACACAGACAAATCCAAGGAACCAGAGAAACAGAAACCCATTTGGCAAGTCCCGAGTAAGGAGGTAGCTCTGATCTTCGACGGTGCTAACCAAAACTGGAATATTGGACCGAAACCGGGGAACCAGACGTTGTCCTTGGGGACAAGGTCTACCAACCTGGCCGCCGGAGTCGCACCGGAGGAAAAGGACCCATGTTGAGGAATTGGGGACCAAGGGAAGAAAAACCATAATGGCACCTAATGCCGGGTAGATCAACCCTTCCGGGCCAACTGGATTGGAAGTCTGGGAAAAGCGGTGAAGGACCGGTAGGAAAGTGATGGTGGGTACCGGGGTTGGAGCGAACCTTATAAGGGCAGAAGTAGGTAACGGTAGCGGTTGG
>QKWP01000548.1:45422-79914 GCA_003550325.1 Gigaspora rosea
TTCTTGAATTTAGAAATTGCTGGGGGTATGTTCTTGAATGTGTCGAAAGGCGTAGTTGGCATGCGCAAGGTTTCGAAAAGTGGTTGTTTTTTTTAAAGTGCCGAAATAAAAATAAAATAAAAAAAATTAAAAATAATAAATAAAAAAAAATAAAAAAAACAAACAAAAACAAAAAAAACAAACGAAAACAAAAAAAACGAACGATAACAAAAAATGAAAAACAAAAGTGAAAAAAACAAAATAGAAGATCTAATTATAAACAAAAGATCTAATCTGATCTTGTAGTACAGAATTTGAACTTTATCGAACTATTTCGAGCTATTTCAAAAAATTAGTCCAATGTGCGATCCAGGTTATAGATCTATTGATCCAGCTTGTTTTCTGGTCCTAAAATATTTCAAAATGGTTTGAATATTTATGTAAGTAATTTAGCGTAAATTTACGATTTCTTACGGTTCATAAAAAAATTGTAAAAAATTTAGTATAAACTTTCCAAGTTTTTACAATATATAAGAAAATCGTAAACTTACGTAAAAGGTTTAGTGTAAAACTATGCAAGTTTTACAGTACATAAGAAAATCGTAAATTTACATAAAATTTTACGTAAATTTACGATTTTCTTACACATTGTAAGACTTACGTAGTATTACGCTAAATTTTACGTAAGTTTACGATTTTCTTATATACCGTAAAAACTTGCTCAAGTTTATGCATATATATTTTTGCTGATGATATTATTCTTTTTAACTTTAATTGCTTCAAGAATACTGGTAACTATTATTAAATATTAAAAAATTCTGATAATAAATTGTTATGTTATTCTTGTTTATTTTAATACTGAAATTTAATATGTGAATATTTTACATTTGATTTTTTTAACCTTCAAAAATAGGTTAATTGTTCCTCTATATATATATATATATTAAGGTGTAGATTTTTAGCACTGGTACAGGATAACTACTTGTTTAATTGAGGTGATTGATATAATTTAGAAAATTATTTGTCACTAAGTTATGCATTTCTCTATTGAGGTTTTTTGATTTTCAGATAAATTTATATACTGCACATGGGTGCTATTTTGAACATCTTATATATGCTGAAAAAATTGGGTTACCTCAAAATAGCACACATGCATGCACTCAAAATAGCATGCAGGTAATCGAAACACCATGCAGGTGTGTGTTATTTCGCAGTAATACAGTAATAAATTTATTTTAAAACTTAATATTATAGTATAAAGACTCTAAATAGTATAGTTTAAATTAACATTCATTAGATTTAATGTTATTAATAAGCTTTTTAATTTGTTGTATAAAATATAATATACTAGGAACTGGAAACCGATGTGAGTCTGGAGCAACAAATTTTTAAATTTAAATTGATATAAAATTACTAAAAACTTAAAAATAGTATAAGTTTAAAATAGTAATACAAAGTAATACAAATTAAAAATTAAATTAATTAATTAGTTGTAAAGTTGACAACTAATTGATATGAATTTTACAAACCCAACTTAGTTGATTAATTAATTAATTATATAAGATTATCAACTTGACTATTGCCATTTTATTTATATTTTATCAAGTTTTATTCAGCAAATTAATTAGTTGGCCAATTGATTAGCTAGTTAATTTATTAGTTAACTAACTAATTAATTAATTAGTAAATTAATTAATTAGTTAATTAATCAATTGGACAACTAATTAATTAGTTAAATAAAATTAATTAATTAATAAAATTTCTTGTAGATTAAAAATACAATCTTAAATATTAAATTAGAGTTTTACTAAAGCATGTCTATAGTGTTTTACACCATATTACACAAAACTATTAGAAATAGTCAATCAAAATTTAAGATCAGATATAACAAAAAATTTCATTTTTTTGTTTATTTTTTTAAAAAAAATATTCATATATCAAAATTTTGTTTATGAAACCATCTTTGGGCTTTAATAAAAAAAAATTCTTGCTAAATTTTGTATTTACTAATGCCCAGATAAAATTTCAGGTCTTACCCTAACCCTAAAGTAATTAAAATTTATTTTTTGTTTTGTAAAAATTTATTTTTTGTTTGTTACATGGATTTGCAAATCTAATTTATCTATAGTGGTAAAACACCATGAGTGCATTTTAAATAATTGTTAAATTAAATTATATAAATATTAAAAATTTAAATTTAAAATATAAATTAAATAAATATATAGAATTAATATAATTTAAAATATAAATTAAATAAATATATAGAATTAATATAATAAGTTTATTTAAAATAAAGGTGTGGTGACTTAGGGAAGTTGATAAGTTGTCACCCCAAGTAGCAGGTCTAGGGTTCAAATTTCACTGACAATGCTTTGAAAAAATAGACCTGTGTTCCAGTAACTGTTTTCTGTTGATCGGTTGGGTACATTACCTGTAGTCCTTGGTTACTATCTCAAATGGGAGTAGTGAATTAACCTGTCTAAAAAATCTTCACCTGGGTCACCTGACGGGTAGACAATGTGCCACCCAAGTGGAAATGGGTCAGTCCAAAAAAAGACACCACCCAGTCACCCGACAGGTGACCCGACAGGTCACCTAGGTAAATTAAAAAAAAATCTCAGGTGGTTAATATGACTAGTGATTTGACCCAGGTGGGTTAGTCTATGGTGGTAGAATTAATTTTACAAATTAATATGGTTACGACATTGCCGTATTTTTTGCCGAATTGCTGTGAGCCGTAAAACTGTAAAGCCATAATGCCGTAAAGTCGTAATGCTATTAAGCCGTAATGCCGTAATGCTGTAATGCAAAAATACTATCTGCTATAATACTGTTTATTAAAATCTGTACTGCATTATGGTTTCCTTTAAATAATTTACTATTAAATATTTTTCAAATTTGATTCGGTCGACTTCACAAATTTGCATTAATTTGTATCGGGTCTCTGCCCGTGGGTGACCCATGGGTCAACCCACGGGTCACCTGCGGGTTGACCCATCCGTTCTCACCCAGGCTGTTACAATTTGACCCGGGTCACCCACCCACCCGCGGGTGACCCGGGTGACACCCACCCGGGTCAAAACACTAATGCGTATACACGAATTTTTACCGCTATCGGTATTAATACGTATATTTTATTAAATTAATATACCAGGTGGGTGAAAAGTAATTGGACAGTGTCCTTTTTTTAATCACTATGATTAAATATACCAACATCAATTCCATTTTCAAGTTCTTATATGCCATCTCCATTTTATAATCCATTACATATGCACTCAAATTTTATTTCACCATATACTATTCCGGAACAAACAACATATACTACAAAATTATTTATACCTTCTATAGATGATTTTTTAAAATTAGTTGATGAAAAAGAAGATACTGGTGATTATTATCAAGGTTTTTTAGCCAAATTTAAACAGCAAAGAATTTCAGTACGAATACTTTCTAGAATATCTGATGAAGAATTTAAAAATTGTGATGTTGACACAATTGGTGCAAGACAAACTCTTCGTTATTATGCTATGAAATATAATGTTTAATTTTATAATTATTTAGTATAATTAATTGTTTATTTGTAACCTGCTTTATTAAAAATGCATTTGAAAGTAATGGTGTAATTTGTGAACAAGCAACTAATAAAGGATAATTTGGGTCTGAGCTATTTTCTACAAAATAACGATATCGTCTTAAGTAATGTTTTATAAATGAAAAAGCCATCTCAATTGGATTGAGATCTGGTGAATATGGTGGTAAAAATTCTACCCGTACACCAAATGCATTTAGATATTCAAGTAATCCACCATGATGATGTATTTTTGCATTATCAAGAACTAATACACTTTTTGGATGTGGATATGAATTCATCTGAGGCAACTAAATAAATTAAATTTATTATAATAAAAATAAAACTAATATAATAAAAATTATATTATATATACAAACCACTTGATTAATTACAAATTCTTTAAACTTCTCTTTTGTACAACTACCTTCTATAATATCTACTGCAATGATACCATCTAATGTAAGAGCTGGTAAAAGTGTGTATCGCTTACCACGAATAAAAGCTACTTTTTTTATAGCTCTTGTGTTTATTTCAGAATAACCATAACCACGAGTAATTGTACGTTCATCTTTAGCTGACTCATCTAAAAATATTAACTGCTCATGTTGATATGTTCCAATTCGTGCCATATAAGCACTACGAAGTAATTCATTACGTTCTTTTGCAATTTTACTTAACTAGAATAAATATTAAATAAATATATAACATACAATTATATTATGAATTTTTAATAAAATTAACCTTCTTTCTTGTTATTCAGCAATATACTAATGACCTCCATAAAGTAGAAACAGAAATATGTTTGCCACTTCGAACTTCCATTTTATCAAGATACCAATCGGTATTTTCTTGAACAATACTTCGTAATATCTATATAACAACAAGCTAATATATTAGATATACTGTAATAAATATTATAATAAAACAAATATTACAAATGCTTACATTCATATCATTTCGATCAAATATTTTGTGCCGTCCAGGTATTTGTCTCCAGGGATTAATTACAGTTCCCCACTTCTTATACAGCCACAGTATCTTGTAAACTAAACTCTTACTAATATAAAGAAACTTTGCGATCTGCCTTGCTGAATAGCCATCATACCAAAGAAATACTATTCGCCATTTTAAATCTTCGCTATACATCTAAGAAAGTTTATTTCTATGTGAATTAACAAGTAGGCTTTTCAAATCTTTTATAATTACACAGTGTAAAGTAATACTTGCTTTGTTTTTTATTTAATTCTGCCGTTCTTCTTTACATTAACACTAACAATATCTTTCCCTTTACTTTCTTGTTACACCTTGAAAACTTGAAAACACGACACACACAGCTTAACAATTTTAATTTTTATTTATTCGGTTGTTTTATTTATTATTTTGTTCGTGGAGAGAAAGGAGAGTTTATTTAATTTACTAACCCCTTATTCTATTGTTGCGATACTTAACCAATACAACAATTACTGATCTAACAAATGATCGAACTGCAGACGATCAGCTTCAAACCATCCCAAATGCAATACAGAGTATTGGTTGTCACCACGACATTTATTTTAGGAATTTTTAAAATAATAATATTAAAAATTATTTTTAATTTGAAAAAAAAAATTAGTGTAGCCAAAGAAACTATATCGATCAGGAAATTTGTGAGAATCTTTCGCTGTCACAAGTAATATTCAAAAAAAGAGGGAAATCTTGGAAATTTTGTGAATTTCCCGTGAAGTGGTGATCTACACCTTTCCACGTCTTTTTGAAAACAGCTGTAAAAGTGATTAGAACGAACTTTTACATATATTTAATGATAAATTCTCCTAGAGTCATTAACTGTTAAATTCGATTTCACGTAAGTACGTATGTACGTACGTACAGTACTTAGTTTATTTTTATATACAGTCAGACCTCTCTAAGTGCACGCCTTTGGGACTACACTTTCATAACGTGCATTTAGAGAATACAGTCAGACCTCTCTAAGTGCACGCCCTTGGGACTACACTTTCATAACGTGCATTTAGAGAATAATAAGAAAAAGTGCATTTATAGAGGTCATTTGGGCCAGCACTTAAGCGTGCATTTAGAGAGGGTGTGCACTTAGAGAGGGTGCACTTAAAGAGGTCTGACTGTATATTATATTATGACTAGAATTGCACATGTGGGTGGCTTCGCCAGCTAATAATTAGATATAACAGATAACATGATGTCCGATAATTTGATTTTAGTAAAAAATTAAAAGGATTTTGAAAATAGAAGAACTCAGCATTTAGCAAAGACAAGTTTTAAATATTAATGGAAAAGTACATAAACCTTTATATGGCTCTCGGCACGCTTTGCTCAGCCTAATTTCAAATTTTTTTTTCAGACTTTTTCAATCTTTATATAATATTTATATTGTGTCTTTTTTTTTTTATAGAGTATATCGTTTCACTCGGCCTCATCATATCGCCGAATTAAGTCTTGATCATGTTTTATAATCTCAGGGATATAACGAAATTTAGAAATGAATATAAATTCTTTCGCTATGATCTTTCACTATGGTCTTTGACTAGAATTGCGACATGTGAACGGCTTCGCAACCCATTTCAGCTACCCGATAATAAAATATTACAAATAATTTGACAATAACATGACGTTATCAATTACTGATAATTTATATTTTTATTCTAGTAAAAAAATACAAATTAAAAAAGATTTCAAATGTACTCTTTTAATGATTAGTACTCAGTACACAAGACTAGTTTTAAGACTACCTTTATATGGCTCTCGATCTCGTTTCGTTTAGCCTCACTGCAAATCTTTTTTTTTTATATCATAAACGTCCTTGACAAATATTTTGTATTACTTTTGGTTTCACTTCATTTAGACTTTTTTCAAACTCAATCTTATACAGTATTGTGCCGTTTTTTTGCTTTAATTTATCTCCGACTTCGCTTCGCCAGTCTGTTCAAATTCCACTTACTGGCAATAATGCACGTTATATCGTAGTATCAAATTTTCATAGTCACCGTACATAACTAAATTTATTGCTGCGATCTTTATTATGGTCCCTGATATCAATTCATCTGTCCGGTAAAAAATTCTAGAAAGAAAAGCTAGGTAAAAACCATAATCAAATATCTTTATAACAAATTTCATTTCCTGGAATTGCAAGGAAATTTTGATTGCAAAGATACACAGCCATAGAAAAATTGCACGATTAACCTAGATTCAGGTTAAAACGGGTAACGAATGACGAATATTCGTCATTGTTGACGAATGATGAAACTCATGACGAATGGAGAAAATACGATGGACCATATACGTACTGTACGTACGTACGTACGTACGTATATAGCATTTGGCGCAATAAAATTGCGATTTTTCTTTAGGAATCTGCACATTTCCAGATTATTTGCATTAATCACCCGAATGTTTCCGAGAGGTGCGTTGACGGACAGGTTTAATGTAATATAAGGCTAAAAAATTTATTATTTATGACCTGATGGAAAAAATTTTGAATCTTATGATAAATACTAGTATATAGTTTTGGAAAAAATTTGGTTCAAATATCCAAAGTTGTAATCAAGAAGCTCATTGAAATATTGGCAATGGCATTTCATATTTTATTAGTCAAATTAATTTATTCAAGTGCTTCGTCAATCGGCAGTAGTTACATCAATCGTAAATTTTAATCAGACGAAGCCATTGACGAAATGGTTTCATCATTTTCATCACCCATCTTTAATTCAGGTAAAAGATGACACAAACTCATCTAAACAATCATTACACCACATATCCGTATATAGCAAAAGGTAATCGGGCAAAATTGAATATTGTATCTCTAATTCCTTTTTGGTTTGTATTACACGCAATAATTTTAACCGAATCAGTTTTTATCTTGGCAAAACTTAAACTTCGCAATAAAGCTTTTTATTGCGCACACGAAATGGGAATAACATTACCTAGTAAATGCCTTTTGGATATATTGAAATATCTTGACCGTAAATGCTTATTTTCATGTCTTCTTGTAAACCATCAATGGTGTAGAAATGCTGTACCGATACTGTGGAGCAGAATAGATGAATTGTCTTTTAATAGGCATTTTATACGAACATGCTTGTTACTGTTAAACACTGAAGAACAAACTTCTTTAATTCCATTCAATATAATGCTCCCAAATGACCCAAAACCATTATTTGAGTATACAAAATATATTACATACTTGCATATTTATACATATAATTTATTTTATGGAATCAGAGAGTTTTTCAAACATTTAGGAGAAAATGAAATAAATGTATTTAGAACGATTAATGGTTTGTTAATCTTATTGTTTTTACGAACTGGTGATAAAATTAAACGTATTGAAATTACAGCAGAAAGGCTGGGTTGCAATATTACACCTAATAAAAGGCTTTATTTTAATTCTTTTAAAGATACACATATATTTATGATAAATTTATTATCGGAAAATCTCTATAAAAACACAACTTTGACATCTTTATCTTTAAATCTTTACATTACTCCTGAAGGGGCAAATTCATTAGCGAATGCCCTTTGCAAAAATACTACTCTAACTAATTTAAAGCTCAACAGAAACAGATTTTCTCATGAATATGTAAAACAAATGATATTAGTTCTCTATAAAAACACTACTTTAACTTGCTTAGATATTGTAGGAAATCAGCTTGATTCTAGAAGTGGAAAGGAATTATCTGATGTTCTTTGCGAAAATTCTACTTTAAATTCTCTAAACATATTTGATAATCAGCTTGGTCCTGAAGGTGGAAAATTATTAGCGAACGCTCTTTTCAAGAACAAGTCACTTGTTTCTTTGAATATTTGTTATAATCAGATTGGCCTTGGAGGAGGAAAAGCTTTAGCTGACGCCCTTTACAAAAATAATACATTGACTTCATTAGACGTTGATGATAATCAGCTTGGCCCTGAAGGAGGGATAGTATTAGCAAAGGCTCTTCTCAAAAACACTTCTTTGGTTTCTTTAAGTATTGGTGGTAATCAGATTGGTTTCGAAGGAGTAAAGGCATTATCTGATGCTCTTTGCAAAAATGCTACTTTGGCTTCTTTGAATCTTAGTAATAATCAGATTGGTTTCGAAGGAGTAAAAGCATTATCTGTTGCTTTCTGCAAAAATACTACTTTGACTTATTTGGATATTAGTTTTAATGAGATCGGTGATGAAGGTGGAAAAGCTTTAGCTTACGCCCTTTGCAATAACAATAATTTAACTTCTTTAAATGTTAAATATAATGAGCTTGGTCCCGATGGAGGAACAATATTAGTGTTGGCTCTTCTCAATAACACTTCTTTGACTTCATTAGATATTAGTTATAATCAGCTTGGTTTCGAAGGAGGAAAAGAAATGTCTGATGTTCTTTACAAAAATACTACTTTGACTTGTTTGGATATTAGTTGGAATCAGATTGGTGATGAAGGGGAAAAAATCTTAGCAGAGGCACTTTTAAAGAACACTACATTGATTTATTTTAATATCAATAATACCTAATTAGATTTGTTCAAGAAAAGCGCAATTATTCGAATTACCTTTTACTGTAAATTTTTTATTTAGCTTATTAAATAAAAAAAAAAAATCACATTTTTATCATAAAAAAAAACAATCTGATAGACATGCATTGAGCGACACGGTCGAAAACGTTTTAACGATAAAATCTTCTGGTAAATCATTAATTGAAGATTCTTTTTGAAATCAAACTCTATAATGTAAGTTTCTTCATTATGTATATATTTATGAAATTCAACCAATAAGTTAATGAATTCAGCTTGATCATGTATTTTGATGAAAATAACGAAGCTTTTGGATAGTATTGTAATAAGAACTTCATTGTAAAAGGTCTGGTGACAGAATCAAAAACTATCTCTACAATTTTTATTAAAGGTTAAAAGAGATCAGCATGAAAAAAATGACTTTACCATTGGGCAAAGTGAAATTGGAGTTAGATTATAATACCCATTCAAATTTGCTCAAATTCTACTATATTGTTTATAGGCTGATCACGAATTAACGATTTAAAGTTTCAGAAATCTCATAATTATTGGGTTATTCAGGAGTGAACAAACTAAGTTTAAATCCTACTCCTAGCAAAGTAGGCGAATTATTAGAGTATAAATTGCATCTTATATAGTATCTCTTTTATGAAATCAGTAAAATTGAAGCTGGATATTATTGTATTGATTAGCGAAAGTAAATTTTGGATAACAAAATAAGTAATCAGCAACCAATAAATATTAAAAAAATTTAGGTGGTTCTAATTCCAAATATATCATAACATGAAAAAAATATAAAAATAAATTTGTGTTGCTTTATCAACATAATTTAGATTTCAAAGATGTGTTAATGGTACAGTACATTTTGTTAATAGGTATTTCCTCGATTTACATATTTAAATATTTTCGACAAGACATTTTCCAGACGTAATATATTTAACTAGGCCTTTTCTGACAATTCATTTTACCAACAGTTATTCTATTCATAAATTTAATTGTTTATTTTAACAGTTTAGATATTTCTTGTCAGAGAAACTTATTGTTGCAGCTGAGATCTGAAAATATTTTAATACTGTATTAAATTTTAAAAATTTTTGGTTTTTAAGTTAAGTTAAAGTTTAGGGTTAGTTTTATTAATAAAAGATTATAAGTGAATTTTAATAAGTATTATAGATTTAATAGAGGCCCCCAATCTCAGCTTCAACCGATCTCAATTTCAGCACTAATTATTGTTTGGGAAAATTTCTTTATCAGGAAGAAATATCGGGAATATGCACAGTTTGAGAAATGTGATTGTGGAAAACTATCATGAAAAATGTTCTGTTGTAAATATGTCTTGATAAAAGCAATGGAAGTTGAAGTTATGTGATGTTTGAAATGTAAGAATACGTCTGTTAGGAATATAATATAAGGAAATAAGCTGTTAGAGCAAAATTTTTTAAAAGTTAATAGATTTGGTTCTAAAAGAAGATAAATAGAAAATTTTGGCTGCGACATATCAAAAATGGTAATTTGGAAGAGTACGTAAACATGTTTATAAAGTTGGCAAAATATTTGAGAAAGTCAAGTCGATATTTGCTATAAAAATGCTTTATTAGTTATAAGGAATTAAGTATTTACAGGTATAGTAAGCAAAAGGGAATAAAAGTGAATGTTATAGTTAAAAAGGATACAACAATAGCTGCAACCCCAAAAATTAAAGTAAAATAAAGTTATTCCATATTACTACATTCAGACCCCTAAATGCACATCCTACGAAAAGACCCTAAATACGTGTTTTCACTAATAACTCTTTGTCTAATTTTTACATAGTGACCGATCACATTGCACTTAGAGAAGTCTGAATTGGATATATTATCATTGTGATATTTCAAATTAGAGGATAGTTACAGTTATGTTTATAGCCATAATCAATGCTAGTCGGTCTGAAGGGCTTTAAAAACAGATTGACATAGATAAGCTCAATAGCGGAAGATTTTAAAAAAAATTATATGTAACTGACTGTACCAAATGTAAACATTCCTAATTACAAAATATGATCTTTCAGAGTATCTTTTACTGACAAATAAATGAAAAGATTTAGAAAGCTTATCAGTTCAAAATTGCTAAATACTTAATTGTTAGCATATCTTCTATCATTCAAGTTTTAAGCAGTTTTAAAAATATGGTTCACTAAAATCTTTTGTAATATATTTTCAACAAATATTAATAAAATATAATTTTTTGGAATCTCAATTTATATTTTTAAAATATTTGACAATTCTTGGCTTATATTAACACTTATTTGTATAATATGCTTGTTCAATAAGTCTAATAATATACAAGTACTTTTTTTATATTTTTTGATTTATTTGTTTACAAGAACATTCTTTTATAAATTTTTGTACAGACTAAGCACGCTAAACTTGTTGTGTAAAATTCAAATAAAACTTTAATAATATTGGATACTTTGATATTGTAATAATAAAATTATTTATAGAACAAATTTCATATATAATATATTATTTATACTAAAGTAAATATGTATATTTTGGTATGTATATACGCAAAACCTGATAGAGATCAGTAAAATTGGCTTCAGGTTTTTATTTAAATATTCTTTGTAATAAAGATAACACGTTTAAAGAATGGTGCCTGACATGTGATCCCGACATAATTATTCAAGGATTGACAAGTAGAAAATTTCAGTTTAGAACTTAAATATGAGGATATAATTGGTTGGATTCCAGTCAATATTAATGAAATTGTCAAAGAAGGATTTAACCATGTATGTTCAGCAACTCGGTTGAATGGAGATTTAAAGTGATTCTAATTATGTAAAAGCGCGTGAACCATCTAACATTGTTGTACTCAAGATATCAGCCAGTTCTAAGAAAAACAATTTCGATTGTTTAAAAGAAGTAAATTAATTCATTGTGTAGTAATTTATCTAATAGTTTATTGAACTAATTAATGATTAAACTTCAATAAAATTTTAGTAACTTGCATTAAAAACCAAATTACCAATACAGTACTTAAAGATATTTCATATCAGGTAGTATCCACGACTATGCAAAATATATTCATGCTGATTTCATAGTGTTAACATTTTGCAAGATCACCAGACTAACGAAAATACAGAATCTAATATTGAAGATCTAATATTGTACAGAAAGAAAGATGTGTGCGTTTCAGAAGGCGATGTTTTTGGTGTTTACGCTAAAGTTTTATCAGGCAAATGGCCGTTTACACAAGTAACGGACATTTATGGATTTGGTATTAATTCGGTGCGAAACTTGTAGTCAAGAGTCACAATTGATTATGACCGGTTTTGCTCTTGGGACCCGGTACTCAGACCCAATAGTTACACATCATATCAATATAAATTAAACATCAAACGATTAAGTAAACGATTATACGATTACAATTAAACGGTTAAACTGTTAACCGATTAAATACGATTAATCGCGTAATTTATAGTTATATGAAACGATTAAATGGTTAAAAAGATTTGTCACAGTTCCAATCTTTAGTATTCAAAAAAAAAAAAGGTTCATGGATTCAATAAATTTTGTTTCATGAAAGTTTAATTTGGTGAGTTCAACGTTTTCACAATAGTGTTTTGTCGAAAAGTTTTGAGTTTAACGTTTCCGCGAAAGTAATTTGGCAAAAGTTGAGTTCAGTATTTTCACAATATATTTGATTACAATAAACAAAGTATGATTATTATCTTTTTTGTGAAACGGCGTAATTTGCTTCATCCAATCAGAAGTGGTAGGGGAAATTAGGACTCTCATTAAATTGATTTGGTACGCCATAGATTCACGGACTATACCGTAATTAAGGTTTATCTTATATGGCCAACAATAAAGTAAATCAACTTTTTGTATTTATTTATTTTTTTACTCCAAAACATGAATAATGAACCAATTCAAAATTTTTCAAATTTGCTTGAAAGCTCTAAAGATTTTGATGTAAAAATTAAAGTTGGTGAAAACCCAAATATTAAAGAATTTAAAGCTCATTCGATTATATTATCGGAAAGATCTGATTACTTTAAAGCTGCATTATCATCACGATGGGCAAGGAGAGAAGATGGATTTATCATTTTCGATAAACCTAATATTTGTCCACCTGTGTTTGAAATTCTTATAAAGTATGTTTTACATTTCTAGGTTACATTTCAATTTAATTGTCTGTAAACTAATAAATAAAAAAAAATTTCTATGACGTTAAATTGAAATGTTATTTTTCCATAAAATGAATAGTTATATTTATACAGGGACATTTTCCAATTATAATGAAGTTAGCCTTCTCAGCATTTTTATTGCAGCTGATGAGATTGGATTATTTAAAATTAGTCAACAAGTTAAAAAAGGTTTGAAAAATGAAGCACTTGGATATCTTAGGCAAGGTAAATTTCTCAAAGCATTGGAATTTTATGAAGAAATTCTCAAAAACTGCCCGCATAGTGCTGAAGATCAAAAAAATGCTTCAAGTTGGGATTTTTCTAATTATAGTTGTGGATCTAATGAAATAAACGAATTATCAAAGGTACTTTGCAAAAACACCACGTTGACTTCCTTGAATCTTAGCAGCATTGAACTTGGATCCATCAATGTCAATTTTATAACTAGTTTTTTCAAGGAATCTGGAGTAAAAGCATTAGCTGATGCACTTTGCAAGAACTCCACACTGACTTCTTTGGATCTTAGTTCAAATAAAGTTGGATCTGAAGGAGGAAAAGCATTAGCAGATGTATTTTGCAAGAACTCCACATTGACTTCTTTGGATCTTAGTGCGAATAATCTTGAATTAGAAGGAGGAAAAGCATTAGTAGATGCACTTTACAAGAATTACACACTGACTAGTTTGAGTCTTTCTTATAATAGTCTTGAATCAGAAGGAGGAAAAGCATTAGCAGATGCACTTTGCGAAAACTCCACATTGAAAGATTTGAATCTCAGTTATAATAATCTTGGATCAGAAGGAGGAAAAGCATTAGCATATGCACTTTGCAAGAACTCCACGCTGACTTTTTTGAATCTTTGCGATAATAATCTTGGATCAGAAGAAGGAGAAGCATTGGCAGATGCACTTTGCAAGAACTCTACGCTGAAAGAATTGAATCTTAGTTATAATAGTCTTGGATCAGAAGGAGGAAAGGCATTGGCAGATGCACTTTGCAAGAACTCCACACTGACTTCTTTGTATATTGGTTTGAATAAACTTGGATCAGAAGGAGGAAAAGCATTAGCAAATGCATTTCGCAAGAACTCCACGCTGATTTCTTTGAATATTGGATATAATGATCTTGGATCAGAAGGAGGAAAAGCAATAGCTGATGCACTTTGCAAGAATTCCACGTTAACTTCATTGGAACTTAATTCGAATAATCTTGGATCTGAAGGAGGAAAAGCATTAGCAGATGCACTTTGCAAGAATTCCACACTGACTTCTTTGAATCTTGGATATAATAATCTTGAATCAGAAGGAGTAAATGCATTAGCAGATGCACTTTGCAAGAACACTACCTTAATTTCTTTAAATATTAGTGGTAATGAACTTGGATCAGAAGGAGGAAAAGCATTAGCTGATGCACTTTGCAAGAACTCCACACTGGAAGATTTGAATCTTAATAGTAATTTGATAGAACCAGAAGGAGGAAAAGCATTAGCTGATGCACTTTGCAAGAACTCCAAGCTGACTTCTTTGAATCTTGGATATAATATCCTTGGATCAAAAGGAGGAAAACTATTAGCAGATGCACTTTGTGAGAACTCCACATTGATTTCTTTGAATCTTAAGAGTAATTGGATTGGGTCAGAAGGAGGAAAGGCATTAGCTAGTGCACTTTGCAAGAATTCCACGTTGACTTCTTTGAATCTTGGGTATAATAATCTTGGATCAGAAGGAGGAAAGGCATTAGCAGATGTACTTTGCAAGAACTCCACACTGAAAGATTTGAATCTTAATAGTAATTGGATAGGATCAGGAGGAAAAGAATTAGCAGATGCACTTTGCAAGAACTTCACACTGACTTCTTTGAACCTTGGATATAATATGCTTGGATCAGAAGAAGGAAAAGCAATAGCAGATGCACTTTGCAAGAACTCCACTCTAACTTCTTTGAACCTTAACGGTAATTGGATAAGATTAGAAGGAAGAAAAGCATTAGCTGATGCACTTTGCAAGAACTCCACGCTGACTTCTTTGAATTTTAATAATAATTGGATAGGATCAGGGGGAGGAAAAGCAATAATATATGCATTTAATAAGAACTCCACTTTTTTGAATCTTTGCATTAATAATTTTGGTTTTAAATTAAAATCAAATAATCCAAATCTTAAAATATATCAATAATATCATAAATTGTAATAAAATAATTATGTAAATTACAAGATAAACACAAAAACTGTAAATTGATCAGTTCTCATATTTTTGTAAAAATATTAAATTGAGATTTAAACAAATTTAATTTATATTTATTAAAATAACAACTATTTATAAATGAGAGAGACTATATTACTATCGAAAACCGTAATACTGTAATTTGATAAATAACAAATCATTAGATTATATATATTTAAATAAGAAATATACATCTATTTTAATGGTAATAAATAAATATTTGAAATACAGATATCATGTCAATTAATTAATAATAGGATCATGACTAAGGTCAGATTTGTTTTTCATATATTGAAAGTAAAAAAATTGACACAGCGCCTTTAAATTCGATACTGGTCATATAGCATGTACGAACCTGATAAATACAAAGTGTATGACGGAGACGTATATACGTACATAAACTTTAAAATTTTCAATCTTTCTATATAGATATAATGCATTAACTTTACATTGAAATAAATTTCTTAAATTGTTAATCTCAATTATTTCTCTATATAGAAATACGCCAAGAATAATATGTACTTAACAACAATTATTTTATAAGCCCTTACAGAATTTAGCTTATATCTGATATTTTTAAATTTCCTGCACCAATGTACGGTCTTTACAATGTAAGAATTTTAAAAACCACAATAACTCCCTATAGAGACCAATTGTAATTTTTAAATCTCTTGCATTATATGCACTACGCAAATATAAACGATTCTCATAGAGATTAGGTATAACACCCATCTTCGAGACGCACCACGCATATTATTTTATCGATATAATTCGAAATAATGCTCATGTGCATACATACTTTACTGAATTATTTTCAGGTAGTACAATTTCGGAATAATGCTTATAGGCATACATACGTGCCTACATATATAATAGTCATTCGATATCTATAAGGCTGCATTGTTAGCACAGCGCTACATTACTTGAAGGCAGAAGAAGATAATCATAATGTTTCATATACAGTCAAACCTCGATATAATCACCAGTTCGAACCTGATGATTATAACAAGTTGTGACTATATAAAGGTCAAATTTTATATAGTTTATAAAAAATAGCGTGACTATTTCAAGGTAGTGACTACTGTATTCAGGAATAGTTTAATATTTGTTATTCCACGTCTCTATGCGATCGCATGATAGGAATTTATGACATATAATTACTATTTTATGCTGTTCTCAAGTAGATTCCTCAATGTGATTTACTAATGATCGAGATATCATTTCGCCCAAAATGAATTAATTAAAGCAATTATTATGGCAAATTGTTGTATGACATGCAGATTTAAGCTTCAGCCAACCAGAGCTCTATGAGAAAAAAATGGCTGCCAGCTCCAGATTTTTTTTTTTTTTTTTTTTTTTTTTTTTTTTTTTTATTTTTTATACGATTTTTTTTTTTTTTTTTTTTAATCAATCAAATAATTCTATGAACCATAGAGGGAAATGTATGAAAAAACAAAAACAAGTTTCCAAGAACGCAAGCAATTTTGTCGTGGATCATCATTTTCGATATCAACGAATTATTTATTTTGCTTCTCATGTCAAATTTTTATAGAAAATAAAAAAAAAAACAAACGGAAAGCCCAAGAAACAATAACAAATACTTATCATATCTTAGCTTTCGCTCAATAGTATCTGTTGGATGGACGCTTTTGCTTTTTTTATTTTTTTTATTTTTTAGTTTTTTTGGATTTTTGACGATAACATTGGAAAAATAATAGAAGAACCACTCAAGCGATGTTTATTTTGATTGGCATCAAAAAAGATGCTTAATTACGTCATAAATTGTATATTCGAATTTTCAGTACTATTATGATCACTTGCTAATTGCATTGAGATTGTCGTTTGAAAGTGACCTTAAATGTAGAACATATTTTGGCAGGTCAAATAAGTCCATTCATCGCGATGAAAGAAAAAGTTGGTCTCACCATAATTTTATTATAAAGTTGGGCCGCATTTGGCATTATGAATCTTCAGCAAAATTGCCATGAAGAATACTCAAAAAATTGCCGATTATATTAAGGGAGATGCTTGAAAATACCCTTAGTTTGGTAAGAAATAAATTCACAGACTGATAACAAATTTCTTTTGGTAAAATGATTTTATTTCACGTTAACTTGAGTGAGTAAAAGGATGTTTATTAATCGAGATTTTAATATGAGTCATTCAACTTCATGAATTTTTACCACTACGCAATAATTTTAATTTATCAAAAAAGTTTTGATCATCAATATTCACTATAAATTCGTTATCGATTTATAATATCCAAAGACATACGTTTAGTAGACATCATAGATGTGATAATCCCAAAATTGCAGATATCAACAGATGCTTGTGTTAAAAGTACGTACGTAGGGAATTCGCAGCTGTTACATTTGAATGGACAATCGATAGATTGCAGACCAATAGATCACGCTATTAATCAGCACTACTATTTTCTAGTTCTAATAATGATCTTAAATACTTGCATTCAATATTTAAATCTCTAGATAGCTAAATGCAAAAGTGGTCTGGAGCAAATTTATCTGAATGACTGGATGATTCGATTTTTTAATTAGTTGGATAAAATTTTGATTTCAGATATTAAATTAAATTATTTGATTATCTGACATATGATACATGATCACAACTTATAGGCAACAAAAGGTCACTTATCGGTAGTTTTAATTCGAAATTTTATTTGGAAAATCGCATTAAGGTAATACTTGAGATCGCCCTAAATTTATTCCGGATCACAAACTTCTAAAAGTAAATTTTAAATTTTACAATTTAACAAAAAAATTAAATAAAAGCCCGAACGTGTCACATTTCTTTTTGCCCTATGTTATGAGAACCAAATATTTAACTTTATATGCCTTAGCTATAGTCATACAAAAATTTTGTGAGAAAACCTTTTTTTGATATACAAAGACAATTTCATGAAAAAAAAAGAAAAAAAAGGAGAAGCACATATTAATGTATACAGATCGGCTTTTGCATAGTATTATATAATACACTGTCCCTCTGTTTTAATTTATTCAATAAATCTTTATTTAGTTGCGGTTTGCAAAATTCTGAAATTTTGCAGATCTACCAAAAAAAGAAATTACTAAATTTTTTAAAACTACAATTTCATGCATCTACTTATTTGCGCGGGTAATATAAGCTCCTGGAGAGAAAATAGCCAATCGGAGAGTGCAAATTTTGACTATTCCGGATCAGTCTGACGAAGAATTCGAACACGCGTAAAGAAGAAAAATGCGAAAATACGCAAAAACTAATGTTTAAATCGAACTTGGTGCACTAATTAAAAATGACGGGAATGAAATTTTACTTATATTAAATATCACTCTAACCCTATAGCCTTTAACGTTAAGGCCCTAACCCTAAATTTTTATCTCACGCCTTAGTTTATTTACAAAATCGGATTTCCTTGTTTGGTTTGTGTTACCCGCGCAAATAAGTAAAATGCAATTGCATACCCAGATATCGGATATCGGGCATCCAATTATTTGCGCGGTAATACAAACTCATGGAGAGGAAATAGCCAATCGGAGAGTGCAAATTCTAACTATTCCGGATCTGCCTGACAAGAATCCAAACACGAGTAAAAGAAGAAAAAGCGAAAATAAGCAAA
Organism: Gigaspora rosea; assembly: GCA_003550325.1. Taxonomy (NCBI): domain Eukaryota; kingdom Fungi; phylum Glomeromycota; class Glomeromycetes; order Diversisporales; family Gigasporaceae; genus Gigaspora; species Gigaspora rosea. The sequence continues at coordinate 64,475 of QKWP01000548.1, forward strand.
AACTAAAGTTTAAATCGATCTTGGTGCACTAATTAAAAATGACAGGAATGAAACCTTACATATAGTAAACATCAATCTAACCCTATAACGTCTAACGTTAAGGCTCTAATCATAACTTTTTATCTCACACACTTAGTTTATTTACCTTTTTTTGGAATAAGAAATCGGAAATCATCTAGAAATGGCAAGTGATTTCTTTCTTTTGATGATCTGCAAAATGCAAACCGTTATAAATAAATCAGTAGCTTTTTAAGGATAAATTATAAATCATCAGATTATAGTTTGCTTAGTTTACTACTGATTATGAAAAATTATGAAAAAATTTAGTCGATTAGTCGATTAACGACTTTATGATTCCTATCCTTAACCTCCTTCATTGAACAAATATCTTTCTTAATTACCTTCATACAATGGACAGCCATAATCTCATACACCTTTGTTACAACTCAAAACCATATATGGTTACCCTTTTTCTTTCCTTATCCGTTTCCTGACAATTGGTAATTCGAAATTCCAAATAGCGTCATGTGTTCGACGATAATATAAAGTAATGCATTTGAATAATAAAATTAGCTAGTTAATTATGTGGAAGTAAAATTAGTAAATTCATCATTATTAGAAGCTTCCTTCATTGAAACGAAGATTCTTAATACCTTTTTCTTTCCTTACCAATAATAGCAATTCAAATACAAAAATAATCATATGCTATAAAATACCTGCATTTATGAGATACCAAATTGACTATAACAGTTAAGACGATCATTAAACATGTGGCTCTGGTAAAGTCATCAGATCTCGCAATGGTCGCTTTTATCACTTCGTTGACAAGCTTCTCTGAATTAAAAAAAAAAACACTGTATTTCGGAAATAAATAGGTGTACTACAAATTTTAATTGTGTTTCAAATTTTGAAATCGGAAAGTAAATGGGAGTGTTCGGAAACCCCATTTCGTGAAAATTGACAAATTTTTATAAATTGGTAATCGCTTATTTGAAAATAAATGTTCTTAAACCCCTCATTGTAATAATTTTTTATTATTAATTAGCAAAAGAGTTCTAATTTACAGTAAATTTGTTCTCCTCGATGATAAAAATAGTAATAGCTAACTCATTTTGAAAGGTTGTAAATAAATACAATAGGAATTTCCTTATTTAAATAAAGATTATTAGTATAAACTTCTAAATATGTACACGTAAAAATACTTGTCATACGTACAGTATGTATGTATTTTAATATTGAACAAAATCCTCGCGCATAACGCAACAGATAATAATTTGTCAGTATATACACACATAAAAAATAATTAGTCCTAATTCGGACATAAAAACTTTATAAATGTTTGATTAATATTCGTGAATAAATTTTCTTTATTATTAATTACTACAATCATGTCTTTCATAAAAAACTTTTACAACAAGATTTTTAACAATCTTGAACATTTTTGTGAAAAAGAATGGCATAATTGGGGTGAAAATCAGAAATGTACTCCTGATGAAATTTTTCGTCCTGCTAATTTAGATGATTTAAAAAAAATCGTAAAAAAGGCAAAGGAGAAGAATAAGAAAATTCGTTGTGCTGCTGCGGGTCATACTTGGAGTAGTCTTAGTGTAACTAATGGATATTTAGTAATAGTTACTGATTTGAATGCTATTGAGATTCAATATAATGAAAGATTGAAAGTTTGGACAGTTACCACCGAAGCAGGTAAGGATGAGTATTTTTAAAAATTAATAAATTTGTGGTTTTGTTTGGTTTTTTTTTCACTTTTATAGTCGAGCCAATGTTTAATACCATAATGAAAGATACCTTCCCGAAAATTTCAGATTATTGGAAACCAGAAAACCTCAAAAATGATGTATTGAATAATGAGAGTGTTGAAATTTTCTATTGGCCATTCAATACACCTGGTCTTAAAGAAAAGAATGATAAACTTTGGGTAAAAACTTGCAAGAGAACCGATTTGAATGTTACAAAGAATCAGGCCGAAGAGAATATCGAGTCGGTCTTCCAAAATCTTGAGCTCGAATTTGGAGATCGTGTTTATGAACACCTTGCTAAATTTCCGGAATCTACCCCATACATTACTTATCTTCTCTTTAAATCAGGTGTTGATCATGAAAATGAACAGATTATACAAGCACCTGACGCAATTCATTATCAGGTTTGTTCTTCTTAAATATTTAAGTATTTTTAAACTGTATTTAATTTTCTCGAATTTTTCACAGAAAGGTATCGATCACATTCCTTGTATGGACCTTGAGTTTGCAATCAAGTGCGATCATGTAAGTAGACGTTTAAAATCAATTTTAATCTCTAGTTTAATCACAAATATGAGTTTGATTATAAAGTATATTAAACTAACAATTATATTATTCAAATAAAGGATTTTTCTAATGTTATCGACGAAGTCAATTATATTGTTAAACGGGTAATTGTTTATAAAACTTTATGTGATGTAATTTCATACTAATTTGTAAAATATTCCTAACCTTTTTTTTTCTTCCTTTATCTCTTAGATTTATGAGTTAGCTGAAGATAAAAAGTATCCGTTAAATCTTACAGCAGAATTTCGAATCAACAAGGCGTCCAAATGTCTGCTTGCTCCGACATATGACGAAAACCCAGACACATATTATTGTTTACTTGAAATTTTGTCTATTAATGGTACTGAAGGTTTCCTTGAATTTTCGAGTGAACTAGCCGAAAGATGGATGAAGAAATATAATGCTCAACCACATTGGGGCAAAATGTGGGAATACGTACCTGGTATTATTCCATATGTACGTAAACATTTGGGAAAACGTGCGGATGAGTTTGAAAAGGTCAGAGCGAAATACGATCCTGATGAACTTTTCTTTGACAATGAAACTTTGAGACAACTTTTTGGCAAATAATACAGTATATTGGGTATTTTTCCAAGAGATTTACAAATTATTTTTTAATATTTGTACTTATCAAAATTATAAATTCATTATTATTTATAAAAACATATTTTCTTTTGTAACATATTGGATAATAACATAAATAATTATGGAATAAATTCGTTACTTATTTTATTGATCGAAAGTCGCTAATTCAATATCATTTAGATTTGCGACAAAGAGAACGAAGTCTATAGTTTGGCTTAAATTATAAATCAAATTTTTTTTTATACTGCTTAAAAAATTATCTATAATTTTTTTAAAAGATTTACTGTATCTAGTCATCTCGTTCTGCAACACGTCAGCACAGTCGCTTCTCATTATAATTGAAGGTGCATAATCTGATCAAAAATCCGGTCCGGTTGATCGGTTGTCAATTTTATTGGATTACAGAAGTTCTATGATAAATTACAAATATCGGATCCATATCATTTCACAACCGTTTTATAGACGCCTCATTTCACCGATAAGTTTATTTCACAACTATTTCACCGACATTTTATCGGTATATTTTGAAAAGTACACTACTAAAAAGTTCTGATAATATGAGCAACAAGAAAATCATTATACAAAATATAACTAATGTAAATTTCAATAACTTTTGATATCTTATATGTATAAGTAGTCTACTTTAGAATATTTGACCTAACTTGATCTAAAGGTCTTTAGGAACTCAGAAACGTGCTACTAAAAAAAAATTTCTAATAGTTAACCTATTTATTAAAAAATAATATGGATTTCATAACTTTTGCTACTTTTTATATACAAGAGAGCTATTTCTTTCTTTTTATTTTATTTTATTTTATTTTTTGGTAGATAAGGCTATTTTAAGTGTGATATACCATTCTGGTATTAAATTTTATAAAAAATAAAGAACCTTACAGAAACCTATTAAAAGTTTTTCATACCTATAATTTACTTGTTATATAACAAAATTTGTTGATTTGGAATTCTATATTTTTTTTTTTTTTTTTTTTTTTTTTTTTTTTTTTTTTNACAGTTACCACCGAAGCAGGTAAGGATGAGTATTTTTAAAAATTAATAAATTATTGGTTTTTTGTGGTTTTTTTTTTTTTTATTTAGTATTTTAATTAATTTATCCGATTGAATTTTTAGGTGTATACCTTAAAGATCTCGATGGAAAGTTAAGGAAGCATGACCCTCCATTGACAATGGATGCTGCAGTCGTATTGAACACTGTGACAACATCTGGCATTGTGTCAACAGGTTGTCATGGTGCGAGATGTGCAAATTCAACCATCCCAGAAAAAGTAATCTCATTTCAAATTGTAACCGCCAATGGAGAACTTCGTGAGTTCTCTGATGAGATAGATCCTGTTGAAATGAGTGCCGCTAGAATCAGTTTTGGTAAATTTATTTTTTTTTTAAAAAAAAAATAAAGAAAAAAACATACAAAATCATGTACTTATCCAATCCTTAACCATTGACTCTGTATTAAAGGTCTCTTAGGAATTATATATAAGCTCACTTTTATAGTCGAACCAATGTTTAATTTAATAATGAAAGATAACTTCCCAAAAATTTCAGATTATTGGAAACCAGAAAACCTCAAAAATGATGTATTGAATAATGATAGTGTTGAAGTTTTCTATTGGCCATTCAATGCAGCTGGCCTTAATGAGAAGAATGATAAACTTTGGGTAAAAACTTGCAAGAGAACCAATTTGAATGTTACAGAGAGTCAGATTGAAGAGCAATTCGGGTCGGCCTTTCAAAATCTTGAGCTCGAATTTGGAGATCGTGTTTATCAACATATTGTTAAATTTCCGGAATCTACTCCATATATTACTCATTTTCTTTTTAAAGCAGGTGTTGAACATGAAAGTGAAAAGATTATACAAGCACCTGATGCAATTCATTATCAGGTATGTTTCTAAAATATTAATTTTAAGTATTTTTAAATTGTATTTAATTTTTCTCGAATGTTCACAGAATGGTATCGATCACATTCCTTGTATGGATCTTGAGTTTGCCATCAAGATCAACAATGTAAGTAGATGTTTAAAATAGAGATTGGAATTAATTACGATGCATCGATCATCAAGTTTTTTTAATCAAACATACACTTGAGCATTGGCCATATAAGAAGTTATATTTACGTAAATAATATAATAATACCGACATTGGTTTATCAATCTTATTTGATTTTAATAATATGAAAAGTTTATTGACGTACGAAAAATGATAAATTTAATTCTCAAAATTCATCCATTCCAATCTCTAGTTTAATCACATATAGGAGTTTGATTATAGCGTATATAAAACTAACAATTATATTATGCAAATTAAAAGGATTTTTCAAATGTCATAGACGAAATCAATTATATTGTTAAACGGGTAATGTTCATTAAACTTATGCGATGAAATTTCATACTAAATTTTTAAAATATTTCTAACTTCTTTTTCTTCCTTTATCTCTTAGATTTATGAGTTAGCTGCAGATAAAAAATATCCGTTAAATATTGCTGCTGAATTTCGAATCAACAAGGCATCCAAATGTCTGCTTGCTTCGACATATGACGAAAACCCAGACACATATTATTGTTTACTTGAAATTTTGTCTATTAATGGTACTCAAGGTTTCCTTGATTTTTCAATTGAACTATCCGAAAGATGGATGAAAAAATATAATGCTCAACCACACTGGGCAAAATGTGGGAACATGTTCCTGGTATTATTCCATATGTGCGTAAACATTTGGGAAAACGTGTAAATGAATTTGAAAAAGTCAGAGCGAAATACGATCCTGATAAACTTTTCTTTGACAATAAGAGTTTGAAAAAACTTTTTAAATAATATATTGAATAGTTTTCTTGAGAGTTTTATAAATTATTTTTTAATCTATATTGTATATTTGTATATATTTAATATTTATATTTATTTATTTATATTTAATTTATTTATTTATATATTTATATTTATATTTTATATTTCTTACTTATTTTATTTAATAAAATTACTCTGGGTCATGTGTGTGTCCATCCGATTTTGAATCAAGAATGTACCTGTGAACAGTGTTTAAAATTCAATGTTCTCATGGTTCTCAATGAACATTTGAGTTTTTTTAAGAACATTGATATTTAGAAAAGGTTCTCTTATTTGAGAACATTTTATCCTCTTGAAATGTTCTCAATGAGAACATTTATAAAGTTTTTATGTTCTAGACTTACTATTGAGAACAATAAATTATATAAAATGTTCATCAATTTGATAATGTGGTTTGATTGTGATAAATTTTGTGTAAATATAGCACATATGTTTAAAGTTGTACAATATGGATAACAAATAAATATTTAAGAAAATAGCCTTAAATATTTTTAAAATAAAACATTCATTAACCATGCAGTGTTTTTTTTTTATATAGAGGATATCATTATTGTGTATAGATAATTTGGTAAGCAAGTAAAAAAGACAAAATATTTGTTAGTATGAAGTTTAAATAGTTAAATAACAAAGTAATTGGATCCTAATTTATTGCATTAACCAATAGTAGCATTAGTAAAATATTATAGAAAGGCTTGTTTTATTATAAGCAAATATGAAAAGCACTTGAAGTTTTAACAAAATTAATAGAAATTGAATCATATAATACATTGTATTACATTGAAAAAATATGAAGAACCATATATAATTTTAAAAAATTATTAATAGATAAGCACAAACTTAGTGTGTGAGTTGTAAATATAGAATATAAACATTCTTTAAAAATTAATGTTCAATATATTTAATATATAATGAAGGGTGCTTTTAGGCATCTCCCAACCAATCAAAAACTGCACATATCATATGACACAGATTCTGAGGTACTACTCGAGTCAGGCATATTTGTACTACTGGGACTGATCAACTTCAGACAAAATTCATTTGCCCAAATAACTTTTAAACTTGTTTTTAGCACCCGCACGATCCTATAAAATTCAGTTCAGATCCCGCAAAACCAATATGACATACTTTATTAAAATATTTTATTTATATTTAATTTATTAAACACAAAAAACTAAAAATCTTCACATAATACCAATTTGTGCTAAGGAAAAAAAAACTAACACAAAACTAAAGTATTTCGCAATACTATTGAAATTGACTTGCATGTCAGAACCACTACGAACTTTCACACTACTCTCAAGGAGAAAAACACCAAAGGCCCAACAAAAGCATATCTATAAAGGCTCCAAATACAATAGCAACAAAGCCTAAAGTTACCACCAATAACGGCTCTAAAGTAAAAAAGATTAGTCAAAAAAAAAAATCTACTGAAAGCAAGACTTACTAACTAAAATTACCAATGAAACCTCCCAAATGATATCAACGAACCGGCAAAGTCCAACACCAACGATAACGAAAAGCCAAAAGTCACCACCAATGCGACGAAGCCAAAAGTCACCACCAACACAATGCAACCAAAAGTCACTACCAAAGATGGCTCTAAGTAAAGAGATTGGTTGAGAAAAAAAATCTCTGCATCATGCAGAAATACAGACAAGACTTACCGTACTAAAATCACAAACCCAAAACAACTGAAAAGGCAAGAGTTGAAATCACCAACAATAGTACCAAAACAACAAAGCCCCAAATCACCATATACAATAGCACTAAAATGATTAGTTCAAGTCGAGAAAATAAAAAAGAAAAAAAAAACAAACCAACCAACCACTAGTGCTGAAATGATGAAAGCCAGAATCTTCATACTCCATAAACGATGAACCAAAATGATTAAATCCCTTAGAACTGCCCAATGTCTTGAGTACAATGGTGCTGGATAGTTTACATGCTCTTTTGTAGATATCATTATCACTGTCCTTAAGCGTTTCAACTTTTCATATGCCATCCAACCAGGTTGCTAAAAGTACAGAATGACACCTACGGCAGCTCCACTAACTCAAAGAAAAAAGCATTAGTTTAGAAAAAAAAAACCTACAACAAAGTGAAGAACTGAAAAGCAAATTAAACAATGAAAAAAAAGTCAAAAAACAAACAATACAGAAAAGAAAACAATACTTATCTATCATGTGTTCACCAGCGGGGAAAGAACTGACCCCTGATTTGGCATCGATACACCAGGTGGGAAATATATCTCCCGAGAGATGCATCTCTCGCAGAAGATGCCTATAATTTCCCTATAATGAATACTAAAAAGTTTTTAAGAAAAATAAAATTTTAAATTATGCTCTTTTGAGAATATAACTTTAGATTTAAATCTTAAATATTGCCTGTAAATATAATATTAGTAGAAATTCTTTCTAAATAGGTCATATTAATTTCAGTTTAAAATTTTGCATTTCATAAATTTTATTTTACTAACTGTACAGAATAAAATAGATTATTGCACTAGGTCATGTTCTTGCAAACAAAAACATTTTATTATGTTCAAGAAAATTTGGACGTCTTTTACTTGGTGAGTGCAAAAATTACTAATATTTCTTACATTGCTATGTGTAAAATATTCATAAATGCTTGAGTGTATTTGTTTAATATAGGCAAATTTAGCTTGTATTTAGCATTAATACCGTAAATTATCATGTAAAATACCTGGGTGGGCTATAAACTAAAAATAGCAAAACAGGTTTATACAGGTTTTTTCTACAAATCAGCAAATAAAATTGTGATAAACTTGAAATAGACCCAGTTTAAATCAAGTGGGTACCAATCAAGGAGGTATTTTTCACAGTAATTTACGGTAATTTATTTTTTAAATTCTTAGCAAAGTTTTTTTAATAATTGATATAAATTATATAGGATACATATACAGAAAAAAATTGTTTTTGTATGCTTAAATTATTACAATTCATAAGAGTCTCAAGTACAGTATGTAACAGTTTACAACTACCTGTTCACAAAAATAAGCAGCATGTTATGCAGATTTAATGAAAAATATTAGTATACAAAACCAGTACAATGACCAATAGCAAAATTATAAAAATATTTTATTAATTATTAGTATTTAATAAAATCTACAAAATATAGAAAATAAAACTAGATGAGTCTTGACCACTCTAGTAGGTTTAGGTCGCAGATAAATTAGTCTGAGCTTCAATTCTTGCATGTAATTTAAATTTTGTATTTATACAAAAAAGTATACTCCATGTAGTAGCTTTTCTAAATTGCTAATAAAGATATAAGCAAGACCTTACCTTAATACCAAAAAAAAAAAAACAAAATATAGAAAATAAAGATATGCAAAAAAATATTGATTTATTTTATATAAAGTACAGTTGCTCTTCTATAGTTACACCCCATATAATCACACCTCTATTTAAGCACCCAATATTGTGAACAAACTTAAAACATAGTAAAAAACCTTATTATAGTTACAAATCACTTATACTAATAAAATTATAAAAAAATATCTTTTTATAAGCACATTATAATAAAAACCTTCATGCAATCTTACAATTTGCATGATACAGACTGTGTGATTATAGAGGAGGAAGAAGTATTATATCTGATCTTGAAATTTGATTAGAAGAGCAATATATAAGGCACATTGCATAAGGTGATGAATAAATTTACTCAATTTTATATATGAAATTTAAAAAAAATTGGCCAGCTGGGTCTATTTAAAAGTTTCTTGTTATAATTAAATTTGTATGGCCTAATTGTATTCTCAAAAATTTGGTTTAAATAATTTTTAATAATATTAAAATAAATTCTTATAGATTTTTGTAAATTAAAATATTTATGCTTATAATTTTTTTAAAATTTTTAATCTATTTTATAAACTGTACAAGAACTAGTACAAAGTCTAAATCCAATCCATTAAAGATAAGACTTATCTTTAATCTCTATTAAATTTAATGAAAACTCAATTCATTTATTTCTTCTAACACAAGTATAATTAGATAAATTCAAGCTTGAAGCACTTTTTTGATCTTCAGCACTATATAGGCAGTTTTTAAGAATTTTTTTATAAAATTCCAATGCTTTGAGAAATTATCTTGTCTAAGATATCCAAATGCTTTATTTCTCAAACATTTTTTAATTAGTTGACTAATTTCAAATAATCCAATTTCTTCAGCTGCAATATAAATATTGAAAGGATAGGATTAATATTATTATTATTAAAAATTATTCTTGTATAAATATGCTATAGCTAACTTCTTATTATTGGATAATGTTTCTGTATAAATATACTATTTATTTTATGGAAAATAAACCAATATTTCAATTTAATGATATAAAAATTTTTATTTATTTAAGAAGGCATTTATTAGTTTACAGACAATTGAATTGAAATATAACCTAGAAATATAAACATACTTTATAAGAATTTCAAACAAAGGTAGAAAAATATTTAGTTTATCAAAAATAATAAATGCATTTTCACTCCTTGTTTATTGTGATGATAATGCAGCTTTAAAGTATTCTAATCTTGCCAATAAGGTAATATAATGAGTTTTAAATTCTTTAATATTTGGTTTTTTTACTAGCTTTATCAAAATCTTAAGAGCTTTCAAGCAATTTGAAAATTTTTGAATTGGTTCAATATTCATGTTTATGAGTATAAAATAAAAAACCTATACAAAAAGAAATACAAAAAGTTGATTGTTTTTTAAGAATATATTACAAACAAGTAGAAACAAGAATGTTGTTAGTCTTATTTAAGGATTTTAATTTGAAGTTGCATAGTATGAAAAAGTAATTGAATACAGTAAATTCTTTTTAATAAGTTGTATAATATTCAAAAAATTAAACAGTGAGGATTTGGATAGTATTTTTAGCAACTTGGCTAAATACAAGCGAAAAACTATTATTGATAGAGTGCAAAATATACAGCCATGTACAGGACCAAAATATAACTGTACTTAAAACTTTACCTGGTTCTCTAGCAAGTTCTACTAAATTTTTGTGAGAAGTAGATTAATTTATTTTTGATTAAGTTTTGTATTTAATATAAAAAGATTTACATGAATTAATTTTATTTAATAAGTTTAAAATCATATAAGCTGCAGACTAATGAGCTGTAGACTTGAGATATATGGGCTAACTCAGAATTTTGCTATAAACCAATACTTAATTATTATTTGAAATCAAATTTTAAAAAACTTATATGGAAAGATAATTATTATAACTATATAGAGTAAGTCAGTAGAAACACACTATATTTTTTCTAAGTAAATTTTTTTAAAACTTTAAACAAGAATAACTTAACAAAAAAACTTAATACAGATCATATGGGCATAAGAAATTTTTTAAAATTTTTTTTTTGTTTTTTTTTGTTTTTTTTTTTAGAGACCATAAGGTCTGTTTTTTTTTTAGAGAATGTAAATATGTTTTTTTTTTAGAGAATGTAAGTCTGTTTTTTTTTTGTTTATTTTTTAGAAAATGTAAGTCTGTTTTTTTTTAAAGAATATAAGTTTATTTTTTTTTTTTAGAGAATATAAATTTGTTTTTTTAAAAATATTGTATTTCAAAAAAATCAAAGGTGGGTAAAAGTTTGATTCAATGTATGAAATATAGCTTATACATACCAAACCAAAAGTGCTAACTAAAAAATTTTTTACTATGATGCTCAAATATAAATTTACATAGATTATTCAGGATCCTTGTACACATGTATGCTTATATGCATTATATCTAAATTTACTACCTGAAAATAATTTAGTAAAGTGTATATGTTAAGCATCATTTATTGATTCCTATTATTCAAAAATCAATATAAAATATTTGTGAATTCAAGAATAATATATATTATACTTTAAAATTGGTATTGATATAAATTTTACCAATATAAATAGTAATCATTTTTTAAAAAGGAAAATTATTCATAGCACCCATTGCCATAGCGAGCCTTATGATCAACCAATCATTTTTAAAATTAGTGATCATATATAAACAATGATTATCCTTTTGATAATCATTATTATTTTTTTTTTGTGCTTGTGTTTTGTTTTTTTTTATTTTGATATTAATTACTATTTTTTTTCTTTTTAGTGAGTTGTTGCTAGAGCCGTTACTGGAGAGCCGTTGTTAAAGTAGTTGTTAGAGCTATCGTTAAAGCCTTGGATTTGTCGTTGGAGCCATCATTGGAGTCATCGTTGAAGTTTTGGTTTATAGTCATGCAATTCAGGTAGCTTGGCTGTTTTTTATTATTTTCGTATTTTTGTATCTGAGAGGGTTTTTTTTAAGTTCACTAATTTGTCATTTACCTTCAGTGTCTTCTTTCGTCGTTTTTCTTCGGTATTGTCTTTAATCATTTTCCTTCGGTACCTTCATTTATCATTTTTCTTCAGAGTCTTCTTTCATCGTTTTCTTTTAGTGTCTTCTTTTGTTATCACTCTTTGATCTTTCTGCAGTGCTTTTGGTAAGTTCGTATTTCTTCTGACAAGTATTTGTGGATTCTTTCAATAGGTTGTCATTTTTCGGTGGGTTTCTTCTGTAAGTTTGTCTTTCGATTTTTTGGTAGTGTTTTTGATACGTCGAAATCAGCAAGAGTAGCATGTGAAAATAAGGATATCGATGATTGTATTAAGGAATTTCAACTTAAATCTACAGAATATGAAGATATAATTAAGTGGATTTCTTTTAATATGCTAGAAAATATTCAAAGGCTTGATGATGAATTTTTTGCAACCTGGGCGCTAACAAAATTCTTGGTAGTAGTTTTAATGCTATCAGTTGGGATAAACTAGTTAAAGATTTTTGAAGTTCAAAATTCTTTACCAATTTGGATATATTTCAATTTCATTTCAATATGTTTTTTTTTTATTGTAAGAATTGAAAAATAATAAATAAAGGGTTTTAAAATGCCCAAATTTTGTTACTTTTGATGAACAAGCTCGAGTAAATAGATAAAATAAAATTAAAAAAAAACAAAAAAAAACTTAGCTATAGAACTGCCTATACTAAATTCTATCCTAATATTTTGATACACCAAAAGTTGCATAACTTGGAGGTAGTAAGTAAAGTAGTACAGTACGGTACCGCAAGTTAGTACGGACGTATATAAATTTTAATAGTACGTACACTTATTTAATATAAATTTTTTCGTACAAGTACACTTGAATATTTTTTGCATACATACTTTTTTTTTTTACCATAACAAACAAAATATATTTAATGTTAAAATAATTGTTACTACATTTTTAGCATTTATAAAAGTTACTTTAGCATTAATGCTATAAAGCAAATTTATATTTCATTACCGCTACAAAGCAAATTTATATTTCATTATTGCTGTAAAGCAAATTTACATTTTGCAAATACTGAAATATGATACAAAATAACCCAATTATTATCAAACAACTATATGCTTAAATTAAATCTAAACCAAACCCAGATTGATTTTTAGCTGTTGATTTTGTAATTCGAGAGCTTCTACTTCTGCCGTTTCCTTTCTAAGCTTTAGTTGACGTTCCAATAATGACATTTTTCTTTCTTGCAGTTCAATGTTTGTTGATATATCATCCATTCTAATTTCACTGGCTTCATCCGTGTCAGATTTAATTTCTACTATAGTTTCATCTGCAATTTGATTATTAGTATTATAACGTGATTTTTTTCGTGTGGTATTAGTGGGTGATAATTTTCTCTTGCGTGATTTTTTTGTTTCAGATTTATAGTTTTTAAGTCTTGTAACTATAAATAAAAAATTAAATTATTTCATATATAAATTATATAAAAAAATAATAATGCATATTTACCTTTACGATTTGACTCAATTTGTTGTTGTTTAACTTGGCTTTTATCACATCGTGAATAGGGTATACCTGAATTATCATGAGTGTCTTTAATTTTTAATAGTCTTTCATCATACCGTTTTCCACTAAAAGATTAAATTAATAATATAATACATAATAAGTAATTTAAATAATAATAAAATACAATAAGTAATTAAAATATACATAATACCATAAAATAGCTGACATTAATTTTAGTTGCTTTCCTTCTTTGTTAATTAAAGCATGGGCTGACTCTTCCATATTAGTGTTATTTCCGTATTTTCTCCAAATATGACGTTCCATTTTTTGACATATTGATATTTAAGGATGAAATAATCCAAGGTGTTTTATAATATTTTGCCCAATCTAATTTTTTTAAAAAATTAGATTAAATTATTTAACTTAATAATAAATTAATTTATTTTTACCTTTTGTACCAGGTTCATTTGAACTTTCAATTTCATTTAAAATAGATTCGACCAATTCTTGAGAAGGCGCATTAATAATAGATTTTGCCAATTATAAATTTCTTTTGAAAAATGCTTATTATATAGATTTCTAAATTGTAAATAAAAAATATTTTTATTTTATTTAATTAATAAATATAATATTTATTATATAGAGTATATTATAATAATTACAAACCATTGAAAATGTACAACACATGACTTAAAAATATGCATCAAATGCATTTCCCAATCTTTTGTTGTATCTAATTCATATAATGCGAGACCCAATCCTTTTGCTTGCCCGCTATCTAAATTACCTAATATGCATTCACAACCTTTTCTATGTATGTGATATATACATATAGTTTTATTAGTAAGTTCTTGAATTATATTAAATAAACTACTAAACAATTTTTTATAATCATTCGCAGATGAAACATTTGTATATATTCGACAAAAACTCATAACTAAAATTAATAGAAGTTATTAATAATATAAATATAATATTAATGATTAGATTATATATATATAAGATCAATATATTTACCTAATTTATGCTTTTCATCGTATGTGTTTATTTCAAATTCGTTGATTTCACCTTTAACACGTTTAAAAGATAAATCAATTTGGAAGCTTTTTAAATCAATTAACAATTCTGCTTGTTTTTTTGACATGCAGATAATTAAAATTAAATCGGTATTAAGCCACTCTAAACAAATAAAAATTTAAATAATTATACCTTATAAAATCAAAAAAATTAATAATAAATTAAACATACCAATACATTGAATATAATTTTTTAATTCTTGATGATTATTTTTAGCAGCATAAAAAATGCCCAATATTCCTTGACCGTAGGGATGCAAATTTTTGTAAGCTTTTGCGACAAGAATTCGCAATTTATCAACATTATTTAATGATTGATGAATATCTGAAAGCGCTTCTGATTTAAAAAATGCTTTTATTAAATTATCTAAAGAATTAATAATTTTAGAATAAAATTTTTAAATTAATAAAATATTAAATAAATAAGTAATTATATACGTGAGTGAATATTCCTTGAAGTAATCGTATCATTTTCACTAATTGCTTGATTAATTAATGCTTGGAGATTTGCTTTTATATCTGCAGGAATTTTTTCAGGAGGAGGTGGCGGATGATTGTGTGTCCCAACACATACTAATGCAATAAAGGGACAGGCTTTAAGATCTTTAGGTATAAATTTATAAAATTTTACTGGACATGTTTTTTGAACAATATCGCCACGATCAATATCTCCAGTAGAAAGATTATGAATATAATCTAAAAATAAATAAATATTATTTAAATACAGTAGAATATTAATTAATAATTAATGTAATTATAAAGCTAATTATTATATACCGCATTTT
>QKWP01000548.1:81647-149375 GCA_003550325.1 Gigaspora rosea
TTTTTTTATAGACAGAAACATATAAAATTTGAGAAAACCTAAAGAAAAATTTCTATAGTAAAAGTTCCAAAACAAAAACTTTAAACTTTTATTACACCAAAGTTTTTTAATAATTTTAAAAAAATTTTATAATAAAGTTGATAAAACAGAACTATTATTATATTTTTTACTTAGAAAGTATATAGCTAAAATTAATATTTAAGATTTTATTTAAAAAATTTAAAATTTTAAAATTTTTGCAGGCAAATATGCCTGCATAACAAATTAAGAGATTTTATAACCAAATAAAATAGTAAATGAAATATGACAGCTACCAAAAATTGGCAGATACAAACGAACCAAATGGAAATTATTTGCTCAGTAATTGTTATGAACATGTGATAGGAGTAGAAAAGGAAAAAATCTGCAGATATGGGAAAAAGTATTTGCACAGGTAATACAAAATCTGATCTTGTAAATAAAATAAGTGTGTGAAATAAAATTTTAGGGTTAGGACCTTAACATTAGAGGTTATGAAGTTAGAACAATGCTTATTATATGTACAATTTCATTCCCATTTTTTTAATTAGTGCACCAAGGTCGATTTAAACATTAGTTTTTGTATATTTTTGCTTTTTTATTCTTTTACGCGTGTTCATTGGAATACTGTAGTTAAAAGAAAGTAGTGATAATTGACCAATAAAAATCGATCACGTGAATCACATGCTCAATTTATTTTGATCAAAATAAATTGAGCATGTGATCCATGTGATCAATTTTTATTGGTTGATCACAGGGTTGCCATGGCGACGAGTCACCATAAACTAACGCCTTTTAAAAATATAATATCATATTAGAATAAAGTATTATGCTATTATATAAATTTTACACTGTTTTGTTAAAACAATATATATCATATTTAGAATAAAACTTCATCATTATTATAATACAGCATAATAATAATAATATATTAAATACTGAAACCTTGCTAAATATAATGCATTTATACAAAATTTATAGCAAATTCTATTTTTTTTGAAAAAATTTTCAACACATATACTATTGTTATTTATTTTTTTTGGGTTTAATTTTTGTATAGAAGAATTATTAAAAAAATAATTCTATTAACATTAATAATATTATCATTTTATTTGATATTTGTTTTTGGGTTATTTTTGTTATTTCTAAGTTTATTTTAAACTTATAAATTTTGATTAGTTGATTAATATTTTGGTGTATTCTCATGCAGTATTGGCACTTAACAAGATTATAACAGATCATATTATTAAGTTCAATTAGTAATGTCATATAACCATGATTATATAACTTCACTAATTTTATAACTTGGTCATGTGCCAATACTGTTCTTATAAACTGCCATATTGCCCATTTTATTCAAAAAAGAAATTGTTTGTTCTAACATTTTTATTTATAGTACTATTTGAGCATTACATAATAGTTCTAGTACTGTTTTTCAATATTTTTTATCAAATTTGTGTTGTATTTATTGTTATAGAAAAAAGATATAGGCTTTGTATTTTTTTTTTTAAAAAATAAATATTTGCAAATTATTTGCTTTTTTTATTATTTAGTATTAATATTGCTATAGAATTTACTTTTACAAAGTTGCTGCTTTTTTTTATTAATATTGTAATCTAAAAATTTGTATTTATACTTAATGAAAATTTAGATTTAAGAATCCTAGAATCCCAAACATGCAAAACTTTTACTAGTAACAACAGTTTTTTAATATAAAATTAAAGAGAAGTTTACTTTTACAAAGTTACTACTTTTTTTTATTAATAAAATGGTCTGAAAATTCATATTTATGCTTAACAATATATTAGATTCAAGGATTCCAGAATGTTTTTAATATACCAAAATAGGCAGAACTTTTACTAGTAGAGATTTGTTTATTAGTATTTTTTATGAAGTTTTTTCATCTTTTTTTTTGTATTTTGGTTTGAAAATTTGTACTTATGTGCAGCAAGATCTTAATATTCAAACCCAAAAATAGTTTTTAAGATTTAATAATCAAAACTTTTACTAATACAATATTAAAAGTCATTAGAATTGTAGAACATTGCAATGTATACTTGAAATGTATTACTGTATTAAGATAGCTAAGATTGTATAGAATTATCAGATAGACAGATATAAGGCTATACAAAGTAAATTTTTGTTTAGTATTATATAAAATTTAAAAAATATAGGTTAGTTAGTTGTTTTTTTTTTTAATTTATTGTAAGTTAATAAAATAATTTTTATGTCAAAGGTTATACAAAGTTAATTTTTTATTTTGCATAACAATAAATCAAAAAATTGTGTCAACAGTTGTATTTTTTCTATCAGTCCTATCAAATAATTATAGGAAATTAAGGTCCCTATTGGGTGATACCAGTTGAGAATAGTGAAAAAAAATAAATGTCAAAAACTGAACAATTGGCACAATTGGGATCTAAAAAAAAATTAAAAAAATAAATTAAAAAAAAGAGTCAGTAAATGATGTGTAAACTTAAATAAGGTTAATTATTAGACTAATGTTAATATTTAGACTTAGGCATAAGAGGAGAGTTAAAGGTATAGTGTAATACAATATAAATATAAATGCCGAATTATTTGTTGTACATACAAAAATCAGCGGTTTATATAAACAAAGTTAGAATAATTTTAAAAACTAAAATAAATTAGTCGAAAACAATTTAAAAATTGATTTTTAATCTTATGTAAATATAAACAAGAATATTTCAATATATTTTTCAATTTTTCAATACTATAAAATTTTGCGAGGAGTTGTTAATTTTTACGAGGAGATCTACATAAATTATCAACTCTGATTGGTTAGAATCTATGTAAATCATATGATCATCATATGATTTGTTATGATTTGCATAATTTGCAACGTGATTACTATTAAAAATGATTTATGTTACACTCTACCTTTAACAAACACATTCCAAGAATATTTAGTCAAACCTCATTGGTCAATATTAATCACATGATTAAGTACTATTTATTTCTTGCTGTGGTAGAAATAAGAGGTAGATTTCCAATCCGCTAGGGCTCTTTCCCCATAATAGAAAATAAGAGTATTATTTTTTATTTTATATAATGTTATGACAATATTTTATAACTTATATTAATAAACTTTTTTCGATAGAATTTTTTTTGCTAATCTTTTTTTTACATTTAAATAAATATTAATTCACAAGAAGATATATATACTAAAATTTTTTTTGTTATAATTTACTTAATAAATAAGTAAATAAGGCTTGTTTTTAAGGTTCTCTAGATTAATTAATAGCATTAGTAATATTGCACAGAACCTATCTAACATAAATATTGTTTCGCATAATAACCCTGCAAGAAACTTGTCTAATAACAAGTTGGATAATTGCTTTGAGGTTGTGACTGAAGACACTTAGAAAAATAGTTAAAATATGATACTATTAAAACCTGGAATTGAGTTTTTAAAGAATATCAATCTTCAATTCATTTGGATTATAATATTTTTGTGTTTACCAATACAAAACAGTTAGAGCATGAATTACTTCAAAACAAGCAAGTGCCCAAATTACAAACAAATAATAATAAAGATAATAATAAATCTTCAAATAATAGGTTTATTTTTCAAATTAACTATTAGTAATTGCAAAAATATTAATATTGATATTAAAATTAGTTTTAAATAAATGTAATAATAGTTTGATTCTTCAAATTAACATTAGTTATTAGTAATTGCAAAAATATTAATATTGATATTAAAATTAGTTTTAAATAAATGTAATAAGATTTTATATTAATTGATGATCTACCAGTTATATAAAGAATGATCTATTAGTAAAACATTATGCAGATTATATATAAAAATCATATAAAACCAAAGGCGGAGTATGCCTATCTAAAAAATTTTTTTTTACTAAGTTAATAGTACATGTCTACTAATTGAAAGTTGTAGAGCTCATTGAGACATATCTTACAGTAATTAGCATCCAAACAGCCTAGTGGATAGCAAAATATTATCGAAAAATGATTGCCTAACTTTACATAGAGATTTTACATAGTCAGCCAATCATTTTTTGACAATATCTTTATTTACTGGGCTAATTTGAATGATCTAACAACTGTTAGATATGTCTTGACAAGCTTTACAACTTTCAATTAGTTAGCATGTTATCAAGAATGTTTTTATATATAGAAAAACTTCATTCTACATTTATAGCTAATACTGGGAGCCAAATATAATCTAAGACTAATTTTGATAAGTTGGATAAGCTTTGAATTTTTTCTCTCCAATAAATTTCAAAATCAAAACTTTTAGTATTAGAAAATTTTTATTTAACCTGCAGTAAATTTCTTACTCTTGAAGAATCAGGTTATTTGGTGATTTAAATTCTAAAATTTCTGAATATAAATAAATATTTTTGATGTTGTTGTTGTATTTAAATAAACTGTGAATCTAAGTATTGAATTGCTTTAAACAAAACAATGTAGGGTGTTGATTGATATGTTTTTTGAACTTATTAAATACCAATTAATATGCTTTGCAAAATATTGCAATATATAATTCAATCAGTATTCAATCTCAAAATAATTATTTGCAAAGTTGGATTTTATTTTTTTACTAATAGGAGTTTCGATAATACCTAATTGTAATGAAGCTTCAAGATGCATTAATTATTGTATTACAAATAGTGCAACAGGCTTATTTCTAGTTTCAAAAAATTTAAGATCTTTTACAAAACTGAATTGGAATAATAATAAGATTAGTTTAATTTTTTTATAGATAAAGCAATAATACATACCATATTGCATTAGAATTATAAGTATAGTCAGAACTTCAAAAATAAAAATTTTTGTGTGATTTTTAAAAATAGTAACCAATTCTTGAATTGCTTGACTTTTATTATTAACTTGTTCTTCCTCAATATAAAATAGACATAATTGGTTAGAATTTTGGTTAATCCAAAAGACAAATCTATACTATGAGTTCCATCATATTTTAAAAGATAATAGTGATAAAGTATTATCTAAAAAAAATCAGAATTAATATTTGTTTTAAATAAACTAATTCAATATCTTTTATAAGCTAGATATTGAATAAATATTGCTTTAATATTTTTAATGATATTAACTAAACATTAAAATTTTTATAATAAATCCATGTTTCTCCAACTAAATTAAGAATGTGGGCTAAGCAAAGATGGTATTTCAATTGTGAAATTAATAGAAAAATAATTTGAAAAGCTTTTAGCATATATGCTATATTATTAGAAATAAAAAAAATAAGATTTTTTGAATAAAATATTATAAAATTACAAAGTTTTAATAAACAATTGTGCAATCAAAGTATAGCAGTAATAAACTCTGTTTTAACAAGTTTGGTTTGGTTATTGAAACTAAATAAAATATTAACAACTGCTCTACTGTATGCATCTGTAGTTTAATCAATAATAAGGGGCATGCCATTTATTACAAAATATTTTTTACTTAGTAGCCGCCTCTACCCATATATGGTGTGATTATTTTATCTAATTCTAATTGATTAATATAATATATAGATATAATTACTACTTCTGACCATATATTCATAGTAAAAATTACATAATAAATGGCATGTCCCTAACAGAAATATGTTTATTTTTTAAAATCTTCTATAACTTTAAAATTTTTATATCAAATATTTTGGTAAATACTTAGCCAAAGTTGGTTTGAACTTGTGATTGTACTATCTAAAAAAATAAAACAAATATGCATTTACTTTTTTTATCCTTCTTCGATACACTCCACCAAACCCTATTTACTCAGACAACAGCATACCAAGCCCAACCTCCCAAGTTCTCTGCAGCGAACTTTCAACTCTACCTTAACTTTCCATATATTATTGTTGTCCTATATTAGAAAATAAAAGTCGACATTCTCTGAGAACTAAAGGCCCCAAGTAAAGTGATCTGTATCTGGCCCCGGAGAGCCAGCAACTGCAGCAAAAGAATTGTACCCAACAGCTGACTTTTTGGTAGGGTAGCACTATGTCCAAAATAGGTATCCATCTACACTTCAGTAATAGCACATTTACCGAAGCCAATACTTGTGGTCATGGTAGTACAGTCTGGTGTATTTCCAAATTTGGCTTAGCATAAAAGAATTGTTCTAGAATTTAGAAGATCATCGATTATTTGCAAAAATAAATCTGATTGGCTATTTTTGCAAATTTTACCTTCATTTTTTTAAATTGATATTGATCGATACGATTTTTTTTCTTATTTAAAGTTTACGAACATATATTAAAGTTAGTATTTAAAGACTTACAGATTTAGAATCCACTATAGTTACAACAGAATCCACCACCCGCTTAAGTTGTACTTGTTCAAAAAATAGGTAGCTGGTTAAAATTTTTATGTCGGGTAAGGCTTAAATTTGCCTCTAAACATTTATTTTATTAATTAATTTTAAGTGTAAGATATTTATTAATCATTAGAACGTGATTTAGCTTAGGTCGGATCTGGTATCATAAAGAGAATAAAGAAAATTAAATTATTGGTGGTAGAAGAATGAACAAAAAGCACATCTAATTTCGTGCTGGTACGTTATTACAATTTGACAATAGTGGCAGTCTACGAACTCATTTAGAAAAAGGTCTTTATAAGATTCGTGGATAGAACTTATTCAACTTGTGAACGAAATTACTAGTGAATTAACCTAATTTATTTCACAATAAAATATTATTGATCAGAATCTTGTAAGTTTATTTTTTAAATTTTACTTTCTAACCATTTTTAAATTAAATTTTAAATTAATTACAAAATTTTAACGATCAAGAATGTTTTAATAAATGATGATAGGGCTTTTAATCTCGGACTTTGGCATATCAAAAACAATTGAATGGCTTTTTTACTTCGAGCATAAAATAGCAGATATACTGGAGTATATTGAGCCACAGGGGGTGGACAAGTGGAGATAAGGACATCGATAATTGCATTAAAGAATTTCAACTTAAAGCTATATTTTATATCGATGTAATCGAGTGGATTTCTTTTAATAGATTAGATGATAATCAAAATATTTGTGAATTTTTAGCAACTTGGCTATATGGAATACGAATCGTTTCAGGTAAACATAGTAGTGCAGCTGCCTCTGTTCTGAACATGAGCAAATGATTAAATATGATAAATGATCTGACATTTATAGTCTAGGAGTATTATTTTGGAAACTTATAAATAGTCAGTGTACCTTTTGAAATTCTATGCAATTTGATTCATAACCGACTTTTAACAATAACTTCAGGTATGTGAATAAATATTTAAGGTTCTTATAATGAAATTTTCATTTGTTGTTAATAAAGTTTAGATATTAATAATTAATCTTTAGTAAAAAAAGGACCATTATATATTTCAAAGCCAATTGGCACCGAATTTGTAATTTGTAAAAGGTATTAACAAATATAAGATATATTTAATGATTCATTAATTTCTTTATATCATTTCTTCATCTATAAGCTCTTTATCTTCATTTTCTTCATCAATAGCATCTTCAGCATTATTTAAGCCTCGTATTTCTTGCAAGATTGTTAATAGTATAGTTTTTGTCTTATTTTTTAAATTAGTATACTTCGAGCATTGTGTTTCAGGAAGTGATATAAGTATTGAATTGATAACTGAAATAAGCTCTTCTTTTCTCATTGTGCTTTCATTTTTCATTATTTCGGCCTCATGCTACGTTACTGGAATTGCTAGCCAAGTATCAATACTAGTATTTTGCATTAAGGTATGTTTAATAAATACTTGTCTTTTTTCTTGTGCGAGTACACTAAATGACTTCATTTCTTCACTCAAATTAATTTCACCGTCTAAATTAGTAAATGCACTATTCATTTTTATTGGATTCAAGAACTGTTTTTTCCTTAGATATATACGAAAACATTGTTGTTCCATATAAGAATTAGGCCGAGTTCGTTGTTCTGAATCCTCATTATCCTCATATCCAATAATATTAAAAAGGTTGGTACGTAGCTAAATTTAGTTAAATGTTAGAATTAATTTAATGCAATAATATCTATTTATTAAATTACCTTTAAAAAATTTACATAGTTTCTTGCAGCAATTTCCCAGTGATGTTGCAATGGTACTGGAGGAATTAGGGATTTTAAGGCTTTATTAATCTCTTCTATTATAGCATCAAGTCCTTGGTGCTGATTTTGAAGCCCTGATCAAGATAATACCGAGAAATTTTCAATATTTTCATGAATTTGAGGTTTTAAATTTAATAAAGTTTCTTCATATGATACTTCTAATAATTTGTAAATCAGATGACGCCTAGCTGACCAAATTGGAGCAAATTGGCGTCGAGCTGCATTTCGTAATAAAGATTGGTTGGTTCGAACTCCAGTGCAAAAGTTAACAATAGCCTGAAGATAAGTAAAAGTCTACTGTGATTGTGTTTTTTTTTGTTCTTATTTATGTTGTAAGTTAAAATTAAACCAATATCTAACCTGTTCAAATTTTAATTTATATGTTTCACTAGTTTGTACCTTAGCCCATTCTAAGTATCCATTAGGCGTTGGGTTGTTATAGTTTAGAACATATGGCCATATTAATTCTGATGCCATCGAATATCGATATATATTAAATATTGAGTACCATGCCTTATGGTGGTCAATACATTTTCAAAAATATTCTAGTTGATTATCTGTTAGGTACCCTTGACATCGAGCAAATAACTTTATATCTATATACATTAAAAATTAAAAAATTTAAAGTAAGTAAGTTAGTAAATTAAAATATTTTAATATTAATTTATACCAATTTAGTCCAACAAATGCTTTAAGCATATTCATTTCCTCGTACAAAGGGCCCGGAAGTAGAATTAACCAAGAAAATTTTTTTTAGTTTTAGTGCTTGATTATACAGTACACCATCACATACGACAGATAACCATCTGCGTTTTCCAGATTTAATTCCGGCAATTATTTCGATATGCTCTAAAATTTTTTGAACATTTATTAAAGAATTAGGATTGATAGGAATTGGGTCGGGAACGTATAAATCTGGAATTTTTATTCCTTCGTCTGTTATAGTTCTTTGTGTTATACTAATTTTAGGTCTTTGCACTTTAATACTAGATTGATTAGGTTCATATAGTTTAAACACTACCGTTTTATCTATATTTTCAGGTAATGTGGTTTGTTGAAAAGACAAAGCTTGACTTATTGAAGCAAGCGTTGGTAACTTAGTATTACATTTAGGACAATTTCGCTTTTTATTATCAATTTCTGATTCGAAACAATTTAAACATTGTTTATTTTTATTAGATAAGCTGTTTTGTTTTTCAACTAGTTTATCTATTTCATTTACTTTTTGATTTTTTTCAGAATATAGGTTACTTATTATTTCATTAANAGCTGTTTTGTTTTTCAACTAGTTTATCTATTTCATTTACTTTTTGATTTTTTTCAGAATATAGGTTACTTATTATTTCATTAATAAATTCGAGAAGCTCTATTTAAAGTACTTTTTCCATATTATAATTTAAATAAAATAATTGTTTGATATCATCTTCAAGAAGTGAGTTGTTTTTCCACAGATCAATTTTTAATTGGCAATCATCATTCGAATCAAAACTAAAGCCTACAAAGCTAGTTACTGTATGAAATACAACCGTGTTATAACCTCGTTCTAAATAGTTTTTTTGGCCTTTTTGTTCATTATCGAAGGCCAAAATTAAAAATCCATCTGGTAAGGGCTTACTCGATTGCTAAACTTTCGATCCAATTAATAAATTTTGTATAGCCTCCTCCACTAGTAATATGGTTATCAATATCTATTATAGTTTTTAATCGAGCAATAGTATATTTAATCGCTGATGCAGCAAGATTTATTTCAGAGACATATTTGCTATGTCGTGATTTATAAATAGCATCTACAGCTACTATACGTTTAAAAATTTTCTTTTGATATAATTGCTCATCATTATTATCAGTAAGTACTTCGATAAATTTTACTATTACAGGATTACGATACTTAAGCCAATTTAAAGGATTATATACTAATAAATTTTCTAAAGAAAGCCGATCACAATTATTAATTAAATAAATAATATCATCATATAGAAGCCTTCGTTCTAATAAAGCTATTGTAGCAACTTTTGTTATTCGCTTTTGTTGAGTACTATACCGATCATTCTATTGTTCTTTTAAGTATGTATTTTCATTTTCTAATTTATTTTTTTCATTTGTTAATATTTCTACATTATTTTTATATAAATTTAAACTTTCTAATCTAAGATTAAAATTAGCAATTTGTTTTTTAAGATATTCGCATTCATATTCTAATTCATAAATTTTATTATTTTTAATTTCAATAATTTGTGATTGTTTAGAATTTTCGGTTGAAAGAACATTAAGAGAATTTTTAAAATTCTGATTTGCATTAAAAGATCACTATTCGTATTATCTACTTCTATCTGAATTCCAGTATCAATAGTTGTTGAAGGTTCTATTTGTATATCATTCAAATTTAAGGTATTAAAATTGCGACTTTGCTTTCTTGGATAAGATGACGATCCATTTTTTAAATGGTTTAAATAAGTATCTTTTACAAAAATTTGATTATAGTACTTTTCACAAATTATATGTTTCTCTAACTTATTTTGAAAAGCATTTAATTCAGGAAAATATGGTTCAAATAATTTAATTCGGGCCCTAATAGTATTTGTATTTGCATTTCGAATTTTTTGAAGTTCTTTAGTTTCAAATTCAATTAATTGTTTAGTATCTTTATAAGTTTGAACAAGTGTAGAAAATAAACAAGTCGGAGGTAAATCCTCAGAATCTTCAACTTTTTTTTAAAATGAAAAAAAAATATAAATAATGGTTAAATTATAAAACTAACTTGCAAAATACTAACTATCCGTAGACAAAAGTAAATCCTCAGAATTTTCAACTTTTTTAAAATGAAGAAAAATATAAGTAACAGTTAAATAATAATAAACTAAATTAAAAATACTAACTATCCATAATTGTATTTTAAACAGCAACTTTTAGACTTTAACACAAATATCTACGAAGATATATAAGCGAAGTAAACGCAAAGAAAAAACCAGACTTCGAGTTTATTATTTACTGGCCTTGGCCCTGACTATACCACATATAGTATGTAATTAAATTTATTTACAAATCATATATGTTTTTAATCAAGGCTAGGTCTGGTAAATAAACTTGAAAGCCCAAGGTCCGGCTTCCTCTTGGCGTCACTCATATATACTGTTAATTTGCTAAATAACAGACATGGGAGTTATCTCAAATATTGTGACTCCTAAATTAGCATAGCGTAACTATCATTTGGGAGAGTTATAATAACAAGACCGATCTAACTCTAATAGTTACGAGGAAAATAAATGTAGAAGGAAAAAAATACGAAAATTGGTTTTTTTTGGCTTTACACCAGCTTACTTTATAGGTAAAACGAAGAGGAAAACTCTGCCTTTATTGAAGTCAAATTCTTTCGTTTATATACATTTAAGTTAATTAGGCTACACATTATACGTGCTATCTAGCACGTTAGTCGTAATAATGCTAGATGATTTTAAGCCTCCACGTTGAACGTGCTATCCCGAACCTAAAAAATAATTACCGTAAAATTCGGACGCGTGTACCCCGGGTATTTTCATAACTCGATTTAGTACCCGGTATACCTCTATATGGGGGTACGCCGTATTGATAGGGGTATATAAGTCGAGATAAATAGTTGATTAAACGTCTATTTTCATATGTGCTGCCAATGATATAGGCTTTCAAGTTTATTCTTGACTATTTACCGGATTCAGCCCATGATTAGTAATACATTTTTGGATAGACTGAATCCGATAAATAAACTTGTGCACTCTTACATCCACATGCATTGCATTATATAAACATTCGTCTCTAAAAAAAATTTTTTTTAAAAAAAAATTTTTTTTTTTTAAAACGTTTCCCTAAAAGAATTTTGCATTGAATATTAACGTTCTTTCATTCATTTTCTAAACCGTCCGTTCATATTCAAGGATGTGCCTAATTGCCTTGAGCAAGACATCGGCTCTAGGGCTTTGCCCTAACGGCTCGGCAATTGGGCTAGACTTTTTTTCTTGAATCATTTTTCTTTGAATTTTATTGTCATAGACATGAACTGTTTAAAGGTGTGCCAAATTGCTTTGAGCAGGACACCGGCTCTAGGGTTTACCCTAACAGCTCAGCAATTGGTTTGGACTTTTTTTCTTCTAAGTCATTTTTTTCCTTAAACCTTTTTTTTTTTTAAATCGGTTTTTTTTTTCTTTAAATCGTTTTTTTTCTTTAAATCGTTTTTTTTTTCTTTAAATCGGTTTTTTTTGAATTCGTTACATACCCATACATATTGTACAACATTCTCCTTAAATAAAAACCTAAATTCTCCTGAACGCGTTAAAAAAAAATTCTCCTGAACACGTTAAAAAAAATGGCCCTACGAAGAAGAAGTATTGCAAAAAAAGCCCGCACAAGTAAAAGGTTCGTTGTAACTGGAGTGTTTGCGAAAAACTTATGGTGATTTATTATTTCGAACGTATTCAAAATACGAGAGCAACCGCAAGGCGATTTGATATTGAACCCAAACAAGTTCGTGACTGGCGAAGCAAGAAACAAGAACTTTTAAATGCTGCAACTTACCTTTTAACCCTTAATCGTGGCCGACCAGCTCAGTACCCACTTTTAGAAGAAAGGCTAGTTGAATGGATCGAAGTTCTTCGTAATAAACAGATGGCTGTTTCACAAAACATGGTTATTAGAAGGACCAAAACGTTGGTTCAAACTAATGAGATAAAGGATGCATATCCTAATATTGGTGATTTTAAGTTTTCTGATGGTTGGCTGCATGGATTTTTGTATCGTAATGAGTTATCAAATCGCCGACGCACAACAATTTCACAGCACCTCCCTGAAGACCTTATTGACCAACAGAATGAATTTTTGAGTTTAGTTTTGTTCAAACGCCGTCAACACAACTATGATGTTCAATATATTGGAAATATGGACGAAACATCTCTGTCATTTGACCTGCCTTACCCAGTAACTCTCGAAAAACGTGGGGCCAAAACAGTAAGCATCCGGACAACTGGACATGAAAGGACCTCTTTTACTGTAATTTTGGGATGTCTCGCAGATGGAAGAAAGCTTCCGGCAGTATGCATATTTAAATTAAAGAACATTCCCCGTGAAATTTTTCCTGAAGGTGTTGTTATTCGTGTGAATGCAAAAGGGTGGTGCAATGAAGAAGAGATGAAGTATTGGATTAGTAACGTGTGGTCTGAGCGTAGTGAATTGGAAAGTCCCCAATCTCTTCTTATTTTGGATTCGTTTAGAGGTCATCTAGTAGATCCCGTTAAATGTCGATTCCACGAAAACAATACCCATACCGTGGTAATTCCAGAGGGCTAACTAGTAAATTGCAACCTCTTGATATTGCAATAAACAAATGTTTTAAGGAAAAGGTACAGTATATCAAAATCGTTTTTATTGTTTATAGAGCATACTAATAGAATTTTAAATAATAGGTGCGTTTTCGTTATAACCAATGGATGATCAACAATCCTCATCAACTTACGCCTGCTGGACGTATTTGAAAGCCGGCATATTCTACTTTAGCTCAATGGGTTGGAGAATCCTGGGATGAGATTAATCCTCGTATTATTAGAAAGGCGTTTAAGTGTTGCGGTATCTCAGTAGAAATGGATGGGTCTGAAGACGATTTGGTGTTTAACTATGAAGCTTTGGGCGAGGATTTGGAAAATTCGAATGAAGAAAATATTGAAGAATTTGAAGAATCGAATTTCAATGATATTAGCGGTGAAGAATATGAAGAAACTGAGGGTGGTAACGATGGTAACGATTGGGAATAGTGGTCAAAATTTCATATTTTTTGAAGGTCGATTTGTTTGCTATGTGATGTTTTTTTTATCAAGTGCAATCTGTGCATTTTATAAATATGAAATCGTGTGCTATATTAGTAATGAATCGAATAATATAAATACTGAAAATAAACTTGAATTTGCTATATTGGATGTATCGTCGAATCAGTAGTTCTTGTTCTCGTCATGTTTATTTTGCCGGTAAATCAATTGTGATTTAAATTAAAACCGGTTTTTTTACAATTTTGTATATGTTAGATTTAATGTATAACGATGCATTATTAGAAGATATATCTAATACCCGGGTATAAGTCACAAACTGATGGTTCAAAATGGCAAGGGGTACACCGCATGGGGGGTACACGCGTCCGAATTTTACGGTATATAAAGCTACTATATGGACATATTAGCACGTTGAGCATGCTATCACTTTAAACGTGCTATTCCAATTAAATGAAAGGAGAAGGTCAGATGAAAATCATCGTGTAGAACAGGTTTCCCTTTCAAAATTAACATTCGATACATTATATAAAAATGGAAATGAAGTTTGAAATAACGCCCATATATAATGTAGGTTTTAGAACAGAAACCCTTTGATTTTAAATAACAATGAAATTTGAAATAACAGGCAGGTGATTGAAATAACGTAAATGAGCCAATAAATTAAACAATTTGACAGATGTGATACTTGAAAAACAGAACCCGGTTCTTTATGCCATTTGCAATCATAATTTCTATATATAAAATTAAATTTTTAATACATTTATATTACTTTACGCCACCTGAAACTCATACGAAATCTATGCTAAAAAAATTTTTGTTTAATGTATTTTTGAACTTAAATTTTTTTCACTTTCAAAAATTATATAGCCAATCAATTTTAAGAAAGATCACTAAATTCTAGAATATCGATACGCGGTCATGCAATATAAATCATTACTATATTAGATAATACCAAATATGGAGGTCGGCTAAAGCGGAGTGAAATTTGGTTAGGGTTAGGGTTACCTTTTTGATGCAATTATTGTTAGAAGGTTATATAGGTATCAATAATGTAATTTATGCAGTGTGTAGATCATATATTGAATTAACTCCGCTTTAGTCGACCTCCAAATATGGAAAAACACCGGACTGTAGTACTATGCTTGTTAAGTCTGTCATTGACATTCTAGGTTCCTAATCCCGCAATGCAGGACCCTTTCAAGTCTGCAGTTCTCTAATTACTTCTGCCCTTGTAAGGTTCACTCTGACCCTAGTTTCTACCATCTCCTTCATACTAGTTCTTTTCTGAATACTCCAAACTTCCAATCCAGTTAGCTCGGAAGGTTCGATTTACCTGGCATTAGATGCTATATAGTTTTTTTCTTTTGGTACCTACTTCTGTAACATAGGTTCTTTTTCTCCAGTGCAACTCTGACGGCCAGGTTGGTAGACCCTCTCCTCTCAAGGTCTTTATCGTTTAGTTCTCTGGGTCCAGTTTTTAATATTCTAGTTCTGGTAGCACTATAAAAAATTATTGTTACCTCCTTACTCGGGACTTGCTAAATGGGTTTCTGTTTCTCTAGTTCCTTGGATTTGTCTGTATAATAATATACAACTACACCTGAAAGCTCCATTCAAAGTGGTATACAAAGGCTACAGGTAATGTACCCAACCGATCGATGAAAAGCAGTTATCAGAACACAGATCTATTTTTTCAAAGTGTCACCAGTAGGATTTGAACCCTAGACCTGCCGTATGGGGTAACAAGGACCCAAAATATATATAAATAGGTAAGGTGACTTTTAAATTTTTTATTAATTGCTGTACACATGACTTTTTATAAGATCAGTATACAAAATTTATCCCTTACAATAAAAAAATTAAAAAAATATGCAAAATAAATTCTTACTCTTAATTATAGTATAAAATTTTACACATATTATCGAGTAAATAAATATGGTGCATATTTGCACTAATTTTTTAAAATTCAATTATTAAAAAATCTGTGTATCTGCAACCCTGCTAGTGATTGTTGAGGAAAATTTTTTTTTATTTTTTGTTTTTGTGCAGATCAACAATTAACAATTCAATAATCTGCACAGGTTGTAAAAAATAAAAAAAATTACAAAATCAAATAATAAAAATTACTATATGTCAGCTATATATTAAATGCTAGCTAAGTTTTCATATATTAAAACAATAAATTTGAATATTCATATATTTTACAATTTAATTTATTACAAAATACAAAAAACAATTAAAAAAAAATACAAAAATAAATACAAATTATAACATAAACCTGATTTCAACCATTGTGCTATGTCCCAATATCGTGCTATGTTCCAACCATCATACAAAACAGTACTAACTATTATGCTACACCCTATACTAACTACTGTGCTACTAACTTTCATACTACATCTCATACTATTTTGCTACGTCCTGAACTATACATTAGTGATACAAGTCGTTATATGTAAAATCAACTTAAATCAACTAGTTGGCTTAACCAAACTGATTTTTGCAAAGCTGACTTAGTCAATTGGATAAAATCATTACCCAAAAAAATTTCAATCGATATTAAATTACATATATACAATTGAGTAAACTAATACAATGCTCTCAAAAGTATAAAATAATACAGAAATATTAATACTAAATTGAAGAGCATGTTTAAATAAAACAATCTAATATCGCGTAAATGGAAAAAATTGTCATTGTGCAAATTGTATTATTTAAAAATTGTAATCATAGCTCGTTGTAGAATAAAATTAAATCGTTTAAATATACACATCGATATTAACAAAAATCAAGTGTTAATCTATGTTAATCTATGTGTAACTCAGACTGTGATTGGTCATTGCATGTCACATGATATGAGCAAATAAAGAAATTGACTTTTCAGTTAATAGCCGAATTTTATAATCAACTTAAGTCGACTTAGTCAAGTCGATTTTTTAAGGTCGACTTGGTTCACTAATGTACACTCTAATATTATACTATCTATTGTGCTACATTTAATCGTACTATTTTGTTCTAAAGAAAAAAAGAAACGTTAGTACTGAAAAAAAAAGGAACAAGAAATAAACTGAATCAACCAATATCTTATACCAGAAGACATGAATGCACACCAATGACGACAGCTCTAGTGACAGCTCCAATAGAATTCCTCATCTGCATTTTCGGCATCCAATTTCAGCACTCTAGTGAAGCACAAGCCTAAAATAAAAAAAATAATTGAGTAATAATAAATAAATAAATAAATAAATAAATAAATTAGAAACTTATTTGTAGTAATTCGAACTGAAATGACAATATGGTTCTAGAAATTTAGTGAGATTGTGCCAGGTACCATCACAACAGTAGGATGAGAAAGAGGCAGCATCAGCTAGTGGTTTCCTGCAGCACCAATGATAAAATAACTGGACAGCACATCCCTATAACTTCCACCAATACAAAGCTTTAGCTTTTTTTAACTTTCAGGTTTGAATTTCTAAAGCAACGATGAGAAAATAAATATTAGTACAGTAAAAAAAAATGAAAAAATCGAATTATATTTATCTTTATACCACAGAATTTGCAGAATTCTCTTATTTTTGGATTTTATTATGGATACTTGCAGAATTGAACTAAAATTTGACTAGGAACCTATCAAATTGCGAGTTTTGGCAGAGAGTTTCAGAAGAATAGACAATCAATTAACCCAAAATACAAGTGTGGACATCGGAAAGCTTCGAAACATTGGTATTAAACCAAATTTTGAGTGCAGAAACAGGGTTTCATTGCAGAAATTTGGTAAAATTTTATTTTGCAAATAATCTCAGAAATTAAATTTAATCACTGCAGAATTTGAGTTTAGTCACCGCAGAAAATCATCGTCCCTGCGGCAAAACTTACATTTTTGAGACCCTTGCACTTACTTTTTTGATACTCCTAGATGTACCCCAAAATTTATATCCTTTTTTGATACTATCTCCATGTGATGATCGGCACAACAAATAGCAATTTGACATAACATAACACAATCTTGAAAATTCAAACCAATTTCGTTTTTGTCAAAACCACCTTTATAAGAATTTTTTTAAAAAAATCTAGTGCTAATGTAGTAAGTACTAACCTTAAATAATAATTTCAATCATGCTAAAAGTTTTTTTAAAAAGCACAGATACTTAATGACATACTGTATTTAAAACATTTATTATGCGGATAGAGTTTTTTCTAAAAATTTTTATTCATTTTAAAAAAAGGTTACATGTAAAATAGATTATTTTTTTTTTAAGAAAACTCATCATAGAAATGTCTTTTTAAAAAATATATATAATCTTTGTTAAAACCTGTGCAACCAGGTCGAAACTAAAAAGTTTAAAAATAAAGATATAATAAAGCGTGCTAAACTTTTTAAAAACAGTGGATTTTATTCGTGCACCATGCAATCAAGTTATTTATTAAACTCATGTGGGCTGTTCTTTATAGAAAAATTATAATATTTATTATATGATTATTTTTTAATAGGTTATTAGGGCCAGGTTTGTAATTAGAGTTAAGGTTAGTGCAATTTTAAAAAAGCTTGCCAGTAATGGTGATCTGCACGTGATATCAGTATCAAAAAAGTATGTAAATTTTGGGGTACATCTAGCAGTATCAAAAAAGTAAGTGCAGGAGTCTCAAAAACGTAAGTTTTGCGTCCCTGCGTGCCCGTAAGATTAGTATCACGTGATCAGTATGTGTCCGAAATGCAAAACTTATGTTTTCGAGACCCCTGCACTTACTTTTTTGATGCTCCTAGATGTACCCAAAAATTTATATACGTTTGATACTGATATCACGTGCAGATTACCATTACCGGCAAGCTTTTTTAAAATTGCACTAACCTTACAACCGAAAAGTTCCGATGTAGAAAATGAATGAACTTAAATTACGAGCATAGTCGAGGTAAAATTTTCGGTAAATGTCCGAAAAATTACGAAGAACATAACTAATAAGAATTAATTATATAAAAAAAACGCATAATCAACCTAATCGATCGCATAATTTTAAATTTATTTGCATCCATCGCATAATCAACCTCAGTTCGTCGCATAATTTACCTTATCGCATCGCATAATCCTGGACACCCTACCGTAGACTTTCCGTCATGAACATCACATTCAAATTCAGATGACATATTTGTATTATCATATGATCGTCACGTTTCACCAGATCTTGCATCCTGATTGGCCATTATCGAAACTTGTATCCGGCATGCATTATTTCCAAATAAGGATAAACTACGTAATCAATATTACGCGTTTGAAAAAAACCAGTTATATAAGAATTTTTTTTCCTATCGTCAACGTTAATTTCTGAATTCACATCACTTTCTACTTTTCTTGTTCTATATTTTATACCTTATACACTGTTTTTAGTATACACTGCTTTTATTAACCGTTTATTTATTTATTAGTAGTTTAATTTTGTTTTTTTTTGCGTTTATATTTTTGTGTTTTGGAGGGTGTAGGTTTTTTTTCTTTTATGGGTTGGTTTTTTTTGGGTCGTTTTCTCGAACTCTAGAGAATAAATTGAGTCAAAGCTACTTGATGAAATACAGATGTACGTATTAATGATTCAAGGGAACAACCCGCTGAAAACTGGGAACGGCCACGACTAGTACTGGTGTGTAGGAGGCTGGGTTGGGGGAAACTTTCCCAATCGACGAGATACACCTCTTCGCGGTGGTTGGGACAAGTAGGAGATATAATCTCTGAAACTAAGTATCTCGAAATTTTTTGTTTTTTTTTCATTATATGTAAAATTATAATTTATTTAATACTGTAATTGATTATGTTCGAATCTTTGTATAAATTATTTTTGATTAATTAATAATGGCTAAGAATTTTTGAGTGCATTTAAAATCATGAACCACCTAATAATAAATTCCTCGTGTGTATTCAAAATCATGAATTATTAACCTAATAAATCTTTCATGTGTATCTTAAAGTATGAATTTATTAATAAACTTTCGCGTGTATTCAAAACATGAATTTATATCTAATGAAATATGTTTCTGTACTGTGCATCAGATTAATATTAAAGTATGTAATTATAAATAATAATGAAGCAGTATTTATGACGCAAATTTATTTAATGTACAACCCATACTACGGCTAAGGAGTTTAAAAGTTGGTTGCGGGTGATTTTAATATATGAACTCCAAAATGTAATCGACTAAAGAAATTTATATTTGTAAAATTTTGAGACGTTTCACTTTAAATGATACAATTTATTTTTAAAGTGCAAGTTTTTTCTGGCCAAAATCATATAGACCTTTTCTCCTTTGAGCACAATAACTTTCGCTAATAGTCCGGCCGAGATGCATTTAGGTCGAGTTGATCGTACAATTATTCTCTTCACATAATCAGATTTAATTTTATACATTAAATTCAATATCAAG
The DNA here is from genome assembly GCA_003550325.1 of Gigaspora rosea. Classification (NCBI taxonomy): domain Eukaryota; kingdom Fungi; phylum Glomeromycota; class Glomeromycetes; order Diversisporales; family Gigasporaceae; genus Gigaspora; species Gigaspora rosea. The sequence goes on from QKWP01000548.1 coordinate 101,950, forward strand.
TAATTATTCATTACATTTTTGAATAAACCATTTTATTACTTGCTGACAAATAAAATAAATATCAATATAAATTGTTATAAATTCAACATCTTATTCACTTATTACGTTTTATATATAAAATTTAAAAAAGAAAGCAATTAAGCTAGGTAGCTTTTAAACAAAACACACGGACGGTTCTGTGAGTTAAACCCACTATCTCTTTAAGGTTCTAATTATGGACTGTTGATGTAAAATGAAAAAAAAATGAAAAAAACGTAAATAAAACTATACATGCTACAAATTAAGATTAAATATTTATACTTGCCTCTGGTGAATACTTTTGCACTATACCTTTATCATGCAGCATATTGAATTATAAAAATAATTAATTCAAAATTTTCTTTAATAAAAGTTTAAAACGAACAAATCAAAAGAAAATTTCTTTCACCTCTTCAGTAGCATCCTTTCCAGCATAAATTAGAATGGCTTTTTTACGCCAGGATGATCTAAATTAAAATATAGAATGTGTCAAATGGATAGTTAAAGACAAATGAAATGTCAATTCTAACTAGATTTACCTGGAAGAAAAGTTGTAACATTTAAAACTTCACCGTAAACTATCACCCAACAGTCTGACTATTGATCAACAGGAAAAGAGTTGTTATCATAAGAGAGAATCCAAAAAGAAAAAATAACGTATAAAATGGTAATAAAACACTCACATTAAATGTGAATCAATAAAAAAAAATTTCGAGTCAAAAACTTACATATAAAAATCTGAGCTTATTAATTCAATAAAAATTTATAAATTATGACTAAGGAATATATAAAATATTATTAACCATTTTCTTTATTATGCTTAACGACTTCTTTAGCGGTATATTCCTTTTCTCACGTGTTGGTGCATCAGCTTTCTTTTCAGGAGCAGGTGCCTGGCTTGGTAAAGCTTGAGGAGCTTGAACTGGAGGAGTATATTGGCTTGTAGCATCTTTATGTGAACCCCAAGAGATTTCTAAATGCACTTTTTGATTTGTTGGGTCAACAGAAACAGTTGTTTGATATGGTGCCAATTGTCTGGCAATTTGTCCTAGACGACGATTAGCAGTTGCGCTAGACAAATCTGGAAAAGATAACGAGATGCGGAATCACCGGCAACACGGCCATATATTACACATCCCAAAAGAGAGGATCCTCCCAATCTATTGAAATTAGATTTTTGAACATTAAAGATTAAATAGCAAACAGTAATACCTGTTAGCACCATGAACGCCACCAGCTATTTCCCCAGAAGCAAATAGTCCAGGAATAACTTGCTCTTGCATATCTCTGACCTCAGACTCCGCATTTATATCAATTCCACCCTACAAAAAGCAATGCATAAATCATAAAACTTAAGTGTAGGAAATTAGAGATATGTCATAAATAATATCGATCATAACATAGTATAATGTAATGCGGGAGACATCAAGGCTACATGAAATTGATCGTTTATTGTGATTGGAACGTTATGGAAGAATTTTCTTGCCAAAAGGATCCTTCTTTTTGTTAGAAGTAATGTCGTTATAATCATCGAACTTTGCCTTTAGTTGTGATGCAGAAATACAAATTTCTTTTGCCAATGCTTCACCAGAAAATTTTCTCATCAAACCACGACCAACATAATGTTTAAAATGCCATTCAATTTTTTTTGAAGCTTTGCTATTAAGTACAAGACCTTGGTTTTCCAAATTTCGCCAGTAATGTAATCACGATGACCTAATTCATCACAGAACCGTTTTCCTTCACTATTTAAAAGCAGCCCACCGACACCCCAAAGTGCTTCAGCGGCCAAAAATTTGATTTTTGCATCAGGCACTTTAGGTCAACCAATCCTGTTGGATGGACTTGAACCTTTTCCATATGAGTAGCCTTTCCTCCAATGGCAATATCCATTTTGTGACCATCACCTTCACCATTGGTAGTGGGTAAATTGTATATGTCTGGACGGTACTTTTTTAGCAAAGGGTCTTCTGTGAAATCAGCTGCATAACCACCAGTAGCCAAAATCACAGGACCATATTCTTTGCAAGTTTGGCCATCTTTGACATATTTCACGCCTATGACAGCATCACCTTCCTTAATTAACTTCGTTACACGTGCCTTCTTGATGAGCCGGGCTCGATCAGGCTGATTGTTGACAATTTCTTCGATGCCTTCCATTAAAGCGTAGGTTATCTTCATACCCGGGAACATTTCTTTTCCACGATGAGTACGTGGTTGAAAATAACCTCCTAATCGAGATACAAGAGGAAGGTCTAACTTGAATTTCTCCTGACGACATTCAACAACAGACAACAGAGGCAGAATTTCCAGTAAGAACTTTTATAAGATCAGGGTGAGCAAGATCTCGAGCAGATCGTGCTGTATCTTGAGCGAAGATTTCAGCGGAATCTTGAACGCCAAGGGCTATAAAATGATTTCGCGTTAATTCTTGGATGAAACTTGCCTACGAAGGAAATTTCTCAGTGTTAACAATAAGTGACGAGTATTGTATGTTCTTCGAGTTTCACCCACCTATTTGAGTTTTGGTCAAAACACCGTTAATACCAGACGTTGCTTTCGTTGAGTTGCCACAAAAGAAAGAGTTCTTATCAAGAACCAAGACATTCCCACCACTGTGTGAGCAGCAGAAAGGCCAGAAAGACCACCACCAACAACAATAACTTGATTGTACATGATTTTTATATTAGAAATTAATTAAAAAAGACTTTTAAGCTGGAAGTGAAAAGTGCTATTTTTTAACTGCTCTATCGTAATTTCGACCGTTATAGTTCCCAATCAGTGATAAAATCATCCCACAATCTAAATTTGACTAAAAAAAATGTGGCGAGATGCAATCCGACGATCCCATCTTAATTTGATGATATAATATAATAATATGTCGGACAGAGCGTGGCCATAGGTAAACATTTAGAATGTTATATTACGAAATGTGATGTTCATTATTTTCGGAGACTGTAGAGGGTTTGCTTATATAATTATTGAGAGTACTGCAGATAACTGGAAAAAATGTACGATTAAACTTTTTAATGCTTTTCATCAAATTATAAAGAATATAAGTTTAATTCAATTTGTAATTTGTAATGTTAAATTTTTATCGATAATAATAAAGGCATGTCCCTTTTTAATGGTGTAAAATGGAAAGGAATGACATTAAAGATTCAGGACGCCAAGCCTGACTATAAACAAAGGCAATTTTATTTTTTAATAATTATAATAATTATAATTTAATCAGAAAGATTAATCATATTACAAACAGCAACTACTTAAATTTTTATAACAAAAAGGTTAAAAGAAGAATGAGAAAATCAAAAGACTTTAAGTAATTTGCCACCATTAGTCCCTAAAAAATGTAGACATAGCATAGAAATAAGGATACGATGTTTGCTGAAGATATGAGTTTGATCCATTTGCTTTTATTGGAAATAAACTCTATTTATGAACTTTTATCATGTGCTTAAAGGATATTTAAGGATATTTTTAAAATGTTCTCTAAAATAACGGATCAAACCACAAGTCAAGGAATAGGATCTGCATCTGGTCCGATGTTTTTTTTTCATTTTGGAGATGTGGAATTGTCTACAATGTAGTATATACTTTGGTTCATAATGTGAACACGTAAATATAGTGACCTAATGTGACTTAATGTGCGCTCGTTTTCTCTCAGATCACATTATAAAGATTCGAAAACTTTCATGCGAACTACCTCAATGTAAGCATTTTCCAATGTAATTTATTTTGACATTTATAAGTTTTCAATTTTTATTTTGGCTAATTTCACAGGGAAGATATAAAATCTCATATATCTCAAGAGACTTCACGTGATATAACTATTGAATACAAGTGTATACATAAATCAGCTTCAAGAAAATTGGTTAAATTGAAACACAGAAGTATTAGATTCTAATTGGTAATATTAAAATGACAAATAAATTTTAATTTTAAATCAAGTTACGAAGCTATAAGCAAAATTTGGTTGTCTTTATTTTGATTTCCTATATTGGGATCGCTAAAGCGGTTTTGATGTAGTTAGGTTAGAGAGTTATACCCGTAATTTGCGACAAATAGTACCCCTTGTTAATAAACAAAAATTAAATTCAATATCGATAACAACACAAAGATAATACTTTTTTCAAATTTTTTCTTTGGCCCCCATGTTCTATCGCCTGATGCGCAGCACAGATCACTTCATAAAAATTCTCTTGGGCAAACTTGTGTTCCCAAATTATTTTCATCCCTTCTGTCATACCGATACGAAGTATCTTAGTATTAATAATCCAGTATTTTAGCTTTGAATCGTGCGGAAGGTTTGGATTTTTAATACATTTAAACATTTATTATAACGATTAATATCCATTAGGCTTCGTTGGTTGGCATGTTTTTATGATATTCTATCAAAGAATTCACGAGATAGAAAACTATATGTTTGCGGCTCCATAATATCAATAAAGAAAAAAAAAAGATTTATGAAAGTAATGATAGTAATGATATGATCATTATTTAACGAACTCAATTATTAATTATTTAATTTTTTACTGATATTTTATTGATGCATTATACCAGGAACGGAGTGCAACGAAGTGCATGGTTGTCTGAAGAGTGAAATGGTGTGAACAAATACGGTTCTTTGATTGGTTGTATTTTCACATGACATTGTGGAATGCGATGTTCCAAATTTGCATTTTATATTAAACCGGTTTGATATGACTTTTTTGTGTATGTACGTGCTATTTGTGCATTTCAAGTTTAAGTTTCCTGCCTTTGAGTTACTGATTAAGGGATTCCGGTATGTGATTACTTTATGTGTCCATTGTTTATTATCGTGCTTTCTTGATTTATGTGTTAACATTTGTAGCTTGTTTTTACTTGTCTTACTCTGGTTTCTAACGGTGTTGTTATGAATTATTTGGTGAACGGATCATAAGATCGAAGTGTGATTGATACGCATGCCAATAATGATTACCGTGCGTGCTAAAAATTATGGTGTTTGGTCAACTATGCAACTATGCGGTACCATATAAGAATGATTTTTTTGTATTTTATAATCAGGATAATAATCAGGATAATAATCAGGATAATAATCAGGATAGTGGCGGGGTTATTTATATTTAATTTAATGGTAAAGAATGTCTTGTGAGCTTTTATTTTACTCAATTATTTTAGCTTAATTGATTATTCAAAACCTTTATGACGAAGTTACGTTATAAAACCTCATTACTCTTATCGTTATACTCAAATTGATCTTATTCATCACTATAAAATCATTCGTGAAGTTGCATTTGTTAATTGTTACCTTTAACATCTCATTGACCATTAAAAACTATTATTGTTGTACTTGCATTACATAACCTTAAAATTAATACCTTATCGACGCCCTCCCTACATTGTTTCGTAAACTAACACTTTAAATTGATCGCATAATTAATCAGACTAAATTAAGTGATATCCTGACTCGGGTCCAAGTGATTCAAGACCTTACGTAACTTGCTTAATCCCACGACGAAAGGTATTTGTATTTCCCGGGTTTATTATTATTATATTAATCACTTGTTTGTTTTGTTACTCGTGCATAAAAATAAAGAAACTGGCGTATATGTGCGTTGTAATTACCGATTGTGTAAATAAATAATTTATGTCTCGTAAGTAACAGTGTTAACAAATATTTACGTAAAATTCGGTATGGATGCACAAGCTACTAATATTACGTTTCGTTACTGATTTTGATATGTTCTTTTATTAGGCTGTGCAAAAGTTAGTTTTGCATTACAAGGATTTCAAAATTCGGGACGGATGGACGAATTTTTTTATTTTTATTTTTTTTATTTTTTACTGCAAATAGAATAATGCCCACATTTGAGGTTATACGAGGTTAATTTTTTATATGCCAACTTTGTACCATACACATGTACACATGTAAACTAAGATGTACATAATTTATTAATTAGTATTAATAAACTGTTAAACATTTCATTTTTTAAAACTTCTAATATGATCTATTAATTCTTCCGTTCCTGGTTTTGCGTGACAACGTCGCGCAGCTACCTTATTAATATTTAATAAGTGATAAATAACTCGGGATTAGTAAAATCGGTAAACAACATACGTCAATCCCTGAATGACGGAATCGATTATTGACTCATAACATATACACATGAACATTATTTCGAATTGTCTCACCGAAAATAGTATGCATGTTGCTACTCGTGCGTCTCTCGCAGGTGAGCATTATACTTAGTCTACATGAGAAACGTTTATATTTTTAGATTTTAGTGTAGTGTATATGATGCAAGAAATCTATAGGGAGTGATTGTGGTTTTTAAAATTCTCACTTTGTATACACTATAAGCTAGTGCAGAAACTAAAACCTCAATCACTTTATATCAGTATATTGGAGATATGCTAAATTCAGTAACGGCTGATAAAATAATTATTCTTGGTGTATTATAAAGATTATAATTTGAGAAATTTACCTCAATCTACAGTGGATGCATTATATCTATATAGAAAGATTGAAGTTTTAAATTTCCTGTACCTATATACGTGCACTTTGTACGTACCAGGTACGTTGTGAAAGGATAAATGGTGGCTCGAAATAACTTTTTCTAAATATGATAGATCGGATACATATTTACTCAGTTAATAAAGTCACGAAAGTTGAGAAAGTAAAGTTTATCTAATTAATTCTATTAATGGGGTTCAATTAATTTGATTAGTTCGATTAATTAAGTTAGTTCGATTAATTGAATTAGTTCGGTTAATTGAATTAATTCAATTAATTCGATTTGCTGAACTAAGATTTAGTAGACTTAGGGAATTAATTCAATTTGTACCGCAGCATAGAGTTCAACCTTGAATAAGTGTTTGCTCTACTAATCCCTCGATAAGTCAAATTCGTACATAGAATTAGTAGTTTAGTCCCGTGATCCAGTATTCTTGTGATCCAATATTCCAGTGATCCAGTATTGTGGCCTCGTGGCGTAATATATACTTGTTATTTAACAGTTAATGGATATCGGTGAATACGGTGTATTCCACAGATCAGGGACCGTCAAAAATTTTTTAAAAAATTTATCAAAATTTTCTGAAATTTTTGGTGATTTTCGAAATTTATGTGGAGCAAGCCTTGCAAGAACAGGAGCAAGTTATTAAAAGTATCGAAATAAAGGTGAATTTTTTTGCCGATCTTTAAAATTGACCAATCAGAATGCAAAAATAATATCACGTTACACTTGATTTCATACTCTGATTGGTTGTAATGCATCACGCTATCATTATGCAACCAAATTTTTTTTTCACGAAAAAAATTTCTTGTAACTTGATATCTTTAGCTTTTTGGCAAATACCTTATATTATATGCAAAATAAAAAAAATATGAATCTCCGGAGTCAGATTAACCTTTTTTTGTTTTTAAAAAAAAAATTATATAAAAATGGGATGTCGCAAAGTTCTACTTCAATCCCCGGCACAAGTTTTAATGCGACAAAAGAATGAATATGAACGAATGTAATCGAAATTTATCAAAATATTTTTAAAAATAATCGAAATTTATAAAAAAATTTGCAAAAATAATCGAAATTTATCGAAATATTTGCAAAAAATAATCGAAATATCTTAAAATTATCGAAATAATATTTGACTGTCCCTGCCACAGATTAATAGTAAAATCACGTGGTCTTCGGCCACGTGGTTTACTATTAATCTGTGGAATGCACCGTGCTCACCGATATTCATTAAATAACTAGTTTATCCCATGGGTACGACGTAACAACCCGTGCAACAACGTCATTCAATAAACTTCAACTACTGTAGTAATTTAAACTTTATTTCAATAATTGATCTATTATTTTTTTATTTAAAAAAAATAAAATAAAAATAGAATGCAAGAAACAGTAACATCACAATAACCGAAGAAATTTTCAAATTGCAGAGAATCTCTCGCGTAAAGAATACTACAATAACAAGTGTATTGCCTCAACCAGTTTCATAAAGCTATCAAGTATGAAAAACGAATTTAAGAATTTAATTCCTCAAGCTCAAGATCCTATTATTTTGGAATCTTCGGCACATTCAATACTACTCCTAAATGATATTTTTAACGTTACTCACTTTTAACCTTTTAGAACATTAAAAAACGTGAAATAATATAAATAAAAAACTAAGTTAATATTTTAAATATTTAAATAAATTTTTTTTTAATGAAAAAAAAAATTAATAAAGTACATTAAAATTCTTTATATGCCCATAACAATTTAAAATTAGTAAAGTTCTTCACCTGCTTACAACAATTTTAAAACCTTCGAACCTAATAAAGTCTTTCGTCTGTCTATAACAATTTTTAAAACTCTTCGAACCTATTATAGTCATTTGTCTTTCTATGACAATTTTAAACCCTACTGGACCTTAAAACCCACCAGTTCTAATAGTCTTTCGCTTGTCTATGATAATTTTAAAACCTACGCCCTAGTAAATATGACTATTTTAAGACCTATAAAGAAATACTAAGTCTAGTTGATTACATAATCTTGAACTTAGTTCACGATCTTTAACTTTTAACTGTAAACAAAAAGCTTAAAAGATCAAAACTTAACGTTAATCACACCGGTCTATATGAAAATCATGTCACATGATTTTCATATAGACCGGTGTGAATAACTTAGAAAAAAAAGCACGGGTTGTTACATAGTACCCATGGAATAAAAAGCTCTAATCTAACACCTTAATTACTCGACCAAATCTTTCCACACCTCGATCGTAGCCTGTCACTATTGGGTTTAGGTTAGATGGTATTTAGTGAGTTGTTTATAGATAGTGTTAGCAGTTAGTGTGGTAGACATTCGTGTGACCCATATTTCCTGATTTCTGATCTAGTCCAGCCGTTCTCATAAATGACAAGTGTCAAATTTAAGGGCGTCGCAAATCTACCGAAAGTAATAAATTTAGCGTGGTCTTAGCATATATACAATCTGAAATAATGGCGGTAGTAGATTGAACAATATCATTTTCATATATTTAATGCAATATAAATAAAAAAATCAGCTTTGAATTTACAGAATTATAAGTAGTACAGTCACTCTTCGATATAATCGCCAGCTCGGGAACAAGAATCTAGCGATTATAAAAGTTGCAAGTTCAATATTTTATATCATTTATAATAGAAAGAGTTTAAAAATAGTGAGATTATATCAAGGTAGTGACTATATCAAGAGTGACTATAACGAAGTTTGACTATACTTCGAAGTTTACATTACATACTGAGGTTAATTATAACTGTAATGTTTAACTTGCTAAAAAAGAAAAAGTAAAATTCTATTTAAGTATATTCAAAATTGAATAGAATTATGTATTACGTACGTAGACCCTTTGGATGTTTGTGTTATACATGTCAATTTTACTTAAAATAAATTTGGTCAAATTTCTAGCAAAATTCATCAGTGTAGTTCTTTGCCTTATTATTAATTAATTGACATGACATTTGTATTTCAAATAGTTTTATTTGTTACTATTAAAATAGATATAAAATCTATGCTTTCTACATTAAATGCATATAATTTAAAGAAGGAAGTTGCAATATTACAGTTTTTGATGGTAAAGTCTCTGCTCTCTCTCTCTCATTTATAGATGATTATTGCTTTAATAATATAAATCAAATTCAGTAACAAAAATATGATAACTGATCAATTTACAATTTTACCTTTAACTTGTAAAAACAAATATTTACGTAACTACAATTCCTATTTTATTCTAATTAATAGCATTTATTGTCTTATTTTACGACTTGGATTATTTGATAAATTTAATGATAATTTAAAACCAATATTGTTAAGCTGAAGATCCAAAAAAGTCAATGCGGAGTTCTTGCAAAGTGCATCTGCTAATGCTTTTCCTTCTTCTGAACCAAGATCATTACAATTAAGATTCAAATAATTCAGCGTGGAGTTCTTACAAAGTGCATCTGCTAATACTTTTACTCCTGGTCCTATCCAATTACGATTTAGATTTAAACATTTCAGTGTGAAGTTCTTGCAAAGTACATCTGCTAATGCTTTTCCTCCTTCTGATCCAAGACCATTGTTAGTAAGATCCAAAGAAGTCAACGTGGTATTCTTGCAAAGTGCACCAGCTAATGCTTTTCCTCCTTCTGATCCAAGATTATTATTAGAAAGACTCAAACTAGTCAGTGTGAAATTCTTGCAAAGTGCATCTGCTAATGCTTTTCCTTCTTCTAATTCAAGATTATTCGCACTAAGATCTAAAGAAGTCAGTGTGGAATTCTTGCAAAGTGCATCGGCTAATGCTTTTCCTCCTTCTGATCCAAGATTATTACAATTAAGACTCAAAGAAGTCAGCGTGGAGTTCTTGCAAAATGCATATGCAAATGCTTTTCCTCCTTCTGATCCAAGGTTATTAAAGCAAAGGTTCAAACATTTCAATGTGGAGTTCTTGCAAAGTGCATCTGCTAATGCTTTTACTTCTTCTAATCCAAGATAGTTCGAACTAAGTTTCAAAGAAGTCAGTGAGGAGTTCTTGCAAAGGGCACCTGCTAATGCTTTTCCTCCTTCTGATTCTAACCGTTCTGATCCAAGATAATTATGGTTAAGATTCAAAGAAGTCAGCATAAAGTACTTGTAAAGTGTATCAGTTAATTCTGATCCAAGATGATTATGGATAAGATTCAAAGAAGTCAGCGTAGAGTTCTTGCTAAGTGCATAAGCTAATGCTTTTCCTCCTTCTGGTCCAAGATTATTACTTTCAAGATTCAAAGAAGTCAGTGTGGTGTTCGCACAAAGTGCACTTGCTAATGCTTTCCCTCCTTCTGATCCAAGATTATTGTTAGCAAGATTTAAATATTTCAACGTAGAATTCTTGTAAAGTGCATCTGCTAATGTTTTTCCTCCTTTTGATCCAAGACTATTATTGGTAAGATTTAAATCTTTCAACGTGGAGTTTTTGCAAAGTGCGAATGCTAATGCTTTTATTCCAGATCGCTTGAAAAAACTAGTCATAAAATTAACGTTGATGGATCCAAGTAAAATGTTGCTAAGATTCAAGGAAGTCAAGTTGGTTTTCTTACAAAGCACCCTTGATAACTCATTTATTTTTTTTGATCCAAATCTATAATTGGAAAGATTCCAGCTTGAAGCACTTTCTTGATCTTCAGCACTATGCGGAATGTTTTTGACTGTTTCTTCATAAAATTTCGATGCTTTGAGAAATCTACCTTGTCTAAGATATCCAAGTGCTTCAATTCTCCAACGTCTTTTAATTTGTTGACTAATTTCAAATAAACAAATTTCATCAGCTGCAATAAAAATGGCGAAAAAGCTAACTTTATTACTATTGGAAAGTTTTCCTGTATAAATATAACTTCATTTTATGAAAAAAATAAATCAGCATTTCAATTTAAAATCATAGAAATTATTTTATTTATATATTTATTAGTTTACAGACAATTGAATGAAATGTAAATTAAAAATGTAAACATACTTTATAAGAATTTCAAAAAAGGTGGAGAAATATTAGGTTTATCGAATATTATAAGTCCATTTTCTCTCCTTGCCCATCGTGATGATAATGCAGCTTTAAAGTAATCTGATCTTGCAGATAAGATATTAGAATGAGCTTTAAATTCTTTAATATTTGGTTTTTCACCAACTTTAATCTTTATATCAAAATATTTAGAGTTTTCAAGTAAATTTGAAAAATTTTGAATAGGTTTATTATTCATATTGATGAGTAAAAATAAAAAATTGAATACAAAATTTGATTTTCTTTTAACGATAGTCACATATGACAACCAAATTTATGTGTACAACGAGAGCCCTAATTTCCCCCACGACTTCTGATTGGACGAAGTAAATTACACTGTCTCACAAAAAGATAGCATTGCTTATTGCAGTTAAAATATTGCCAAAAATTTAATCGCCAAATTATTTTCTTGAAAATAAAATTTTAAAATTTCTCCAAATTGCTTGTGAAAACACTGAACTCAACTTTTTAAAATTACTGTACTTTCGTGAAAACATTAAATTCATAAAACTTTTCGAAATTATTATCGTGAGAACATTAAACTCAAAATTTTCACCAAATTACTAAATTTATTGATCTCATAAAACTTTTTTTAAATACAACCAATAATGATTCAATTAGGAACTTAAACATATACCTCATTAACAGTTGAAAATGCAATTTATATAAAATGTTATCTTACAGGATTGAATAAATTTCTTATTTGCTTATAAATTTTATGAGTATATAGCAAATATGTAATGTATAATTGATAAATATGTATAGTAGAAATTGAGATGCTATGTATAGTTCGTAAAAGAAATTCTTTAAAAAATTTTATCTATAACCTATACCAACCCTAACATGAAAAAGGACAATATTAGCGTTCACCCTAACCCTAACTATTAAAAGGGGATTACTTATAAAAGATAAATTTTATAAGTGTTGCTAACCATACATACTTTCGTAATTTTTTTTTGCTTATATCTATATGTACATTATTTAGATACGGGTTTATACAACACATATTTCTGTAATACTCAAATTTTATTAAATGCATGCAGCAACGATTTATACTACCAATTAACAAATCTTAAGCATATGCCTACAAAGTTATATTTATATTTAATACTTAATCTGTCTTATAAGTTTGCATACCGTAAATGTGTACAAGGTTGTTCTCCGGATGTTCATGTGATGGTCCCGACGACTACGTACGTACTAGGGTGGTAACTCAACTAAGTAATCAAAACTATGTCAGCAATATTATGATCAGATTTTGTCATTGAAATTAAATGATCGATTAAAATATGTTTTTATTTTAAATAATTACAAAAAAAGCACAAAATTCTAAACGATTCACCAGAATACTAAGCCTCTTTTTATAATTTCTTTTGAGTTAGAACTATTCGTAAGAACTATTTCCAAAAAGTTACGCTCGACTTTCTCAAAAGTTCTATAAAATTTTTGTTTGTACTTACTGAACATAATTTTTTTAATAAAATTTATATATTCTGTTAGCCAAAGACTCAAAACTTACATATTAACAAAATATTTTTGAACGTACTATATAAAATTCTATATAAACAATACTATTATTATTTTTAGAAAATTTAATATAGTTAGCAAAATGTTTTTTAATGATATTTCATGAATTATCTAACAGATCTTAATAATTTAACCACTATTAGATTCATTTTAATATGCTCTACAACTTTACTTAGAAGCTCAAAGGTAATTTACTTAGTATAAAAATATTTTTCTATGTAAAACTTTTTTCATACTATATAAATCACTCTTGAGCTTCTAAGTAAAGTTATAGAGCTTATCAAAACGAATCTAATAATGTTAAATTATTAAAATCTGTTAAGTAGTTCATGAGATATTATTAAAAACATTTGGCCACTATATAAATTTTCTAAAAATAATGATATAGAATTTTATATAGCCAGTGAAACATTTTTTGAGGATATTTCATGATCTACTTAACAGATTTTAATAATTTAACCACTATTAGATTCGTCTTAATAAGCTCTATAACTTTACTTAGAAGCTCAAAGATGATTTATTCAATTGGAAAAAAGTTGTATATAGAAAACTATTTATCAAGGACCCTGTGTCGGATAGCGCGGTGGTTAGCGTTCTGGGGTCTTATTTGCAAGGTCGCCAGTTCGAGTCTAGTGAATGACAAAAACTGTGTTGGGACCACGAATAGTAAGGATCTTTGATGAGGTGTCGAACATCTCTCTCGTTTCCGGACTTGGTTCTACAGCTACAATGAGTTGCATGACATAGCCACAGAGATCATGCAACATCCAGAAAAGGAAAAATCTGACAAGAAACATCGTAAACATAAGGACCATCCACTATAAAAGGAATATTTCGAACGGGAAATGAAAAACAAGGATACCAACCGAATTAGGAAGCTGGGCACCTAGTGATGCTACACCAACTGAAAATGGGAAGTGGCTCCTGGCATTGTTGGCAATATGGACATTTGGACTTAGTAAAAATAATATGGACAAAATATGAACATAGTAATTTATGGACATGGACATATAGGTTTGGACATAGTCCAAATTTTTTAAAAAATATGGACATATACCAAGTGCCAACACTGGCTCCCGGGGTAGATGAAAAAGGGCCAACCTATATAGCAGGCCAGTGGAGTATGTAGTTCCTTAAAGCTGCCTATGACCAAGAGGTACGGGGCACCGGAGTGTGGTTGGCTGGCTGGATTCAGCTGGGAAAAACAGACGATTGGAGGGAGGTATAGAGTAGTTAGGAAACCCTACTGTATATGTAAGACCTTTGAAATAATGAGTTAATAAAAGAGCGCCAACAGCGCCCTTGGGTATACTACCAAGGAAATTTAAAAAAAAACTATTTATCATATTAAATATAAATAAAAAATAAATAATTTTGATTTGTCATTATTTTATTATATAACAGAAAGAATACTGGTATAATCTTATAATAAATAATTCAAATATCGAACCTAAGCTATGTTCATAAACTTTGAACTGAACTCAAATGTTTAAATTCAAGTTCAGTTCAGGTTCATAAATTTTAAGTCTGGTTCAGGTTCAAGTTCAAGAATCTGCAAAATTTGAAGTTCAAGTTCAGGTTCGCAGGTTATGCATGTTGCCGATCACACATCTGAAATGTGCAAAATTCTTTAAAGTTAAAAGTTAGCCAGACATATAATAAAATTGTTCAAGGAAAACTTTTAACTGAAGCAGAAGGTGATGTCTTATGCAAATTTTTGAGAAATGATCGATTTTTTGGCAAGACGGGCATTTATTTTGAATTTTTCTGATCGTGAAACGTTATACCTGATCTTGAAATCTGATTGGTAGTCTGGCAGTAACCTGGCACACAATTCAGACGTGCCTTGTGCTAATACCTTTGTCTTGCAAAATATTACCACTGTGAAAGTCTGCATGAAATATATCCTGCATCATGAATCCAATATTAATCTTTAGAAATATCGAAAAGTAGTTTTATGTTAGTTTTCCAGTTAACTTCTTGAAATTTTTGTTCTTAAAAACTTATAAAGATTTCCACTATCAGCATATTGAAGTACCATAAAGTATTTATTTTTACTGTTTTGAGTTAACCATATATCTTAAGCTGACTATTAATACAATACATTTCATATGGTTTTTTTTCAAATTTTATAAATGAGATAATTAATTAAATAAATTAAATGAATTTATTTAACAGATAGCTAAACAAATAACGATTTAGCTCACTTCTTTTAAGCAAACTTCCGACAAGGTCTTAAGCGCAACGGTGCTGGATGCTTCGCGCGTTCTTTTGTAGTTATCGTCAATTTTTTCAAATTTTCGTATACCGTCCAACCAGGTTGCTCTGTATACGGAACCAAATGTTCCTTCACCAATTTCTTCAACAATAGATAATCTATCAAATGAAATCCATTAAATCACATTTTCATATCTCCGGGTTCTAACNAACCAAATGTTCCTTCACCAATTTCTTCAACAATAGATAATCTATCAAATGAAATCCATTAAATCACATTTTCATATCTCCGGGTTCTAACGTTTTCATGCAATTGTCAATATTTTTTTTTTCACTTGTCCATCTTGTTGCTATTTCAGGGTCGCATGATAAACACCATGCGGGTTGAGTGTTATCTTCATTACAATGTGCAAATTTTCCATATTCAGATTTTCTACATAATATATAATTAATTTTGCATCTGCGGTTTTAAATTTTAGTTCGAATGTGCTGCAAATTATTTTTATATTTACCGACTAATTTAAATACGATTAAATGGATTGTACTTAATGGTAAATAAGTAATAATGAACTTGTTTTGTGAACTTTATGTAGTAAAATTATTAAATATTCTTTATACTCACCGACTAAATTAATGCGAATGAATGAATTGAACGTAATGGAAAATAAGTAATTATGAACTTGTTTTGTAAACTTGTTTTGCTGTTTTATGTAGTAAAATTATTAAATGTTCTTTATACTCACTTTCTAAATGAAATGATTAATGCGAATGAAATGAATTGTACGTAATGGTAAATAAGTATTTATGAACTTGTTCTGCTGCTTTTATGTAGTAAAATTATTAAAAGTTCTTTATACTCACTTTCTAAATGAAATGATTAATGCGGAAGAAATGAATTGTACGTAATCGTAAATAAGTAATTATGAACTTGTTTTGCGAACTTGTTTTGTGAACTTGCTTTGCTATTTTTATGAAGAAAATCTTTAACGCTTCTTTTGTCGACGCTTGCGTGCCTCTTGAACTGCCACTCCTCCGTTTTATATTATTGTCATACGTTCCTGCTAAATTTAGTAATATTAATATCACGTCATAAACCCGGAATTGGTATCTTCCCCCTGCATGTACTGGATTCTCTTGTTAGAACCGGGATCACCCATGTGATCGTCGCCTGTTAATGCATCACTGCTTAGCTGTCTTTTCGATCTGTTGACCTACCGTCAACTTGAATAAATGCCAAAAGTTGCATTTCATTATCCTAACAATTTTTCTTTTAACTCAACGATAATTATTATAAACATGTTCAAAAAAGATAAAGAAATAAACCTTCAAGCGTTAGACCTTGATCGCAATTATACTATTGAAGAATTTGAAACGATTAACAAGCAGTTAAAGAATAAACCAATTGAAATTAACAAGCAACCCGTGGATCTCTTTGAATACAAAAATAAAAAAACTTGCACCAATGCCGCTGTGCACTATTAAGATTGAAGCCGTAGTTGCACAGATTGTGTCACAACTCGATAGATGGAACATCCAAACTCGTCGAAATGGAATTATAACTTCCTCCCAAGGAGGTTTTGATTTTAACGTCAGTGGGAAAAGGACAATAGATGCGCCCGATGTCGCATTTACTCCACGAAGAAAATATGATAGCTTGACCGAAGAGCAACGGCAAACATTTAAAGGTGAACCTTTTACCCCGACTTTCGTTGTATAAGTCGGAAACGGTGCAAAACCATCAGATTTTAGAAGATTAGACTTCAAATTCAAAAATGACTACTTCACTGAGGGATCAGCCGTCCAACTTGGATGGCTGATCGATCCTATAAATAAAAAATTTATGTATATAGAAAGGGAACGGAAGGAGAAGAGCATGGATGGAATGATGTTAGTGGTGACGAAGTTTTACCTGATTTTACATTGGAAGTTTGGAAAATCGATCAGGTTATCAAGGTGCATTATTGTTTCATCATTTCTATTATGCTATATATTCTGTAATTCATTTATTTATTATCAATTTAGACTTCCGAACCTTCGGAACCCGGAGAACCAAGTTTATTTATCATTAAATGTCCCAGATGTGAGAGTACATTTAATAGCGATTATTTGTTTATGAAACACTATGAAGATGTTCATGTACGCAAGTTACACTAAGTTTCTATTTCATATCGAACGAATTTATAAAATTTAACAAATTTATAAAATTTTTGATATAATTAAGGCAGATTATTGAAAGCATTCAGAAAATTTTAAAAATTCGAGATGAATGCATCTCATTAAATAAATTTTTATTTAAATGATGTTTTTTGAAAAGTTTATATAGTACATATAATAAGAACTAGTTATAAGTCACTTCCATTTTAGTGACCATTCTATTAGTAAATATTTTAAAATTTGTTATATCAATGGATTATTAATAAATTCAAGAATTTAAAGACCGGCTTTGAATTTAACTTCATTTTTTCAATTACTCTTCATATCGAGAGTTCACATATGGTGTGAACTTCAGAATTGCCCAGGACTGAGCCAAAGACGATCGACAAAAATTTGTAAAATTTCTGAAATCGGTTAAATTTTTATTGTAATTGAATACAAGATCAGGTGTAATGTGAAATCGAAACAAGACATGTCTTTTGTAAAATTGTCTGTAACTAGTGTTTAAATTATAACATCCTTAAATGGATTCAGTAATTATTTTAATTTCTAACTCAATACTTAAAGCAACATTAACAAGACCCTCAGGATAATTTCATACTAATGTTGCCTTCAAATTAGTGTCTGCAAAGCTAGTAAAAACTTCAAATTGGATGGGATTTCGAGGATTTACAATGTTTTCTAAAATTATATTAATTTGACATAATAAATTTGACTTTTTTTCATACACGTCATTATTGTCATTTTCCACTTGATCCCTTATTTGTAATGTAATTATCAATCATCGTAGTCTTCACCATCTAATGGCATAAAATTACTATAAGTAGTTTTATCAATCGAAGCGTGAGATTTCTAGTTTTTTGCAATTTAGCAGTTTTTAATTTTTGTACTATTTATTTATTTTTATTTCTTAGGAGAAATAAATTGTTATATTTATTTTATTTTTTCAAGAAAGGTAAATTTTTAAATTGATCACATTCAGTTTTCAATAAAGTTAAATGATGCACATCATAGCCTACTTTACATCGAATATTAGAAATATGTTCAAAGGCTTAGTTGCAACAAATGGTAACTATACATCCCCAATTTTTTCTGCTCAGATAAGAAACTCTTTGTAAAAATTAATGAAAAGAAAAAGAGATAAAAGAAGAATAACTAAATACCTAAGTGCATTACATCAGCAGCATTAATTAAATTTTTATATTGACAAGAAAAATGATGATTATAATAAAGTTCAAAACGAATAATTATAATGAATGATAACAAAAATGTTGAAGCCAAACCAGACTTACTTATTCGATTTTGTCTCAATTTCCTTTTGTTATTTTAGGAATTCTGTAGACAAAATATCATGATGTTAAGATTTGATTTGATAATTAAAATATTTAACTAAGATTTTATTAATTTTATAATTGATATTGTAAAATTCTAAATATTTTAATAACTTGGTTGTTATGAATATTTTTCCAGGTAGATTTGTGTGCATAAAAAAACATCTATTTGCTAATATGTTAAAGGATGTTTTTTACTTTCAATAAATAATCTTTTTCAACTCTTAGAGTTCAGTATCATTAGAACCTATCTCTAGTAATTCCCCTGATAGGTATCCTGAATTAATAGCTGTAAAGTAAATTGTTAGTGTTATAAACTAATAACCACCTGAGATCATAATTCAGAAAATAATTAATTCAAGACAAAATGTTGCTCTGATACTTTCGTACTGTATGAAACATGAGATCACTTCTTATTTCATGATACTGTATATACGTGTTATCTGAATTAATTCATATGACTATTAGTTTTAGAAAATTTTCGTATATATATAAGTTAGTATTAAATTTTAATTAATTTATTGTTAGATATCTAATATACAAAAAATTTAGCCTTTTTTTTTTTTGCGCATTATTGTATATAGAACAAGTAAAATGATTTTATTAATTGTATAAAAAATTAAAAAAATTGAAAACTGTAATTAAAGGCGAAAACTAAGGAAAAGTCACTTTACAAAAATTATAAATGAGCTATGAAAATAATTTCTATGATTTTAATATTTCTTTGCTTATAATTACAAATAGACTCTAAACTAATTATATTATTTCTCGATCATACAATTTGATTCATAAGTTAATTATTACATTTTTAATGTAATGCAACTACTAGCTTTATGCACACGCTTTGCTGCGTGTATAAGAACGCATCCAAAAAAACCTGTGCAATGTATGTTTTAATGATTAAAAAGTATTATTGCAATGTCTATATGGATTACTATAAAAATTATTTTGTATGCTTACTTGCTAATATGATTTAGTGATCGAAATTATGCTAGTTTTGTTGAAATTATAATCATTCTGTCATTAGTTACTGTAAATTTCATTGCAGAATATGCTCATTATACTATTGTTATCAATATTTGATTAAAAGGTTAATTTGTCAGAATTATTGTAATTTCTTCATGTTACTATAAAAAATTCCATTACAAAACTTACCTAGCATATAATATGTAAATAAAAAAATTGTACATAGGACATATTCGTTGCTAAAGATGTAGTTATGAGTTAGTTGTATTAAAGTTTCATGCTATTGTAAAAAATTTTGTTACAAAAACTTACTTATTGTTCTAATATAAGATTGAGATAGTTTGGAATTAAATATTTATTTCTATTATGAGCTATTGCAAAAATTCAGTTACAAAGCTTGCATGCCATTCTGGTAACAATGAAAGGTGAGTTGGTTGTATCAGAAATATCATGAGTTAAAAAATTCTGTTACAATTTTACTTGGCATATAAAACATGAAAAGGTTGTTAATTTGTTAAAATTGTTTTCTATCGCGAATTACTTAAAAATTCTATTAAAAAATTCTCTCGCTATTTAGTGATTATAAACTTACTCAGCATATAATACATTTTATGGTGGCTTATCAAGAGTTACTGTAAAATTCTCACAAAACTTGCTTGTTATTCTAATAACCACAATATGTAGTTAGGGTTGAGTTAGTTTGCATTGATATTATTATAGCTTCTATCATTATTTACTGTTATAACTCTTACTATTCTGCGATATACAGTATTTAACTCACTAATGTATGTTATTAACATTGTCCATATCTCAGTTAATCTAATTTCAAATATACAAGGTGTGCATGACAAACAGAAGTTGATCTTTTTAAAAATACAAAGTGGCATAAACGAAAGTCGATTTTTAAAAAAAATATAAATGGATGACTAATTCATAGTGATACAAATTATGACAAAGCTATTATGACAATAAATGCAAATAATTATATGGAGTGCCCCATATTAAAAGGGCCCATTTTTACAATTTTTTGAAAAATGAGTTTTTATTAAATTCCTGTAAATTTTGACATGATTAATATTTTTTATTTATTAATGAAAGTTGATTTGCATAATAAAAAATCAAGATAATGTAAAAAGAAAAATTATATGAGGCTGCGTAGAGCCAACATATCACAAAACAGGATTATCTAATAGTCACCTGCTATCTTTAAACAATCAAAATTGTGAAATTTAATTAATTCTGGATTAGTATAAAAAATCAAAACAAATGGTTAAACTCAATTATCTCAAAATAAGCTAAATGTAAAAATGGGCCCTTTTAATATGGAGCACTCTATATGTCCTATTAATTACAAATTAAATAAATTGTCATAATATATTTAATTCTCATAGTCTGATAATAGTTTTTGGATATGGCAAAGTGCAATTGAAATTTTATTTTTATTCTTATCATTATTAAGTAGCAACAATTACTGTTTATTATACACTTATATAAGAAATTAGTAGAATAAAAAATTTTGGTACAGACTAAATATTCATCATGATTCGATTGATTTCTAATTACAATGTACGTTGTTATTTTTTGCAAGTACAGAATTTGTATCAGTATTCACCGACTATGATACATTTTTTCACAATTATATTTCCCACATCAATGTGCCTTATATAATTTATACAGTTGTCATTATGCGTTGCATCAGAATTATTTAACTTTTACCAGAATCAGAAAAGTGAAAACCATCACTCACAGTATATAAAATCTGATCCCAAAAGTATGTGAATCTAGTGCACATTGTACACATAATTTATGTGAACAATTTTAAAAACTTGTGCACTATATAGCTTTGTTATAATTAAATTTATATAGATAAATCTGAATATATATACAATAAATTATATGCACCGTGTCTCTATATGCACATCTTCTAATTTTACTAATGATTTTGGTGCACCATTTAACCCAAAAGTATGTGAATTCTGTGCACATTTCTAGCCAAAAACATGTGAAAATTTTTAAAAACATGTGCACATGAGCACATTATGCACATAGATTTTATATACTGATTACTCATACTAAATAAATTAATATGATCGTACCAATATTAAGCCCCCAAGAATATTAACAATGCCTAGTACAACTTAGGTAAAATTAACATAGCTGTGGCAATACAATTAGTAAAAGTATTAACTTTTTATTGATTTATATCATTTACAAAGTACTTAACTCCCTGAAATAGATCATTCTGCATGTTTTAGCTAAAGTCAGATAATTTTGGTAATTGAAGTTGTAACTTTTAGCAAGTTAACACTTGCACAATACATATTGGTATGTGCTAGACATATGACTTTAATGAGCATCCAATCAAAAGACAAAATGCCTAATTACGGTTGTTATTTAGCATATGCATGAATTTGTATAATTGGGCCTCATAACTGGTTCCCAAAATTTTTAATGATGCAAAAAGTCATATGTTAATTGGGTGTAATAAAAATAGTACCCCAAATCACATGTCACTTACTCAGAAAAATATATAAAATATATATAAACCCGATAACGCAATTATAACAATAAAGCAATAAGAAAGAATAAGAATGGCAAAAGTTGTATATACGTTTTGTTTTTATAAATTATTAAAAATTTATATTACATTGTTATTTTTTAAAAATCATATTTGCTTTTAAAGATCTAGCTAATTCTAAATTATTTATACACATTTTGATTTAGGTTGTATATAAATAAAGACCTGGCAGGCTGAATTTTACATACTACTATAGTACATTTTGTTGTAAGATCTAATGGGCCAAGTTTCAAATTTAGATAGTATATGTACGTAAAGTATATATACTTTAAATTATTTATTTAATACATGCAAACATTTACGCAACTATTTTTTAATATTTATTTGTGTTTTTAGAAATTTGTAAACGAATATAAATGAATTAATAATTACACAAATGCATAATCAAGTGAGTAAAATATATTCCAAAAATTTTTTTTTAAAGAAAAAAAATTGTGCAGGGTTGAAGTTACTTTTTTTACAATAAAAACTTTGTTTATGGTATTTTTTTTTTCTTCAAAATAAAAGAAATATTCAATACAATTATTGATTTAATGTCAATAAAATATTTGAGTTTACAAAATGTGAATTATAAGTCTGAATATGTGTCCAATAGCTTCTATATATATAATATGCAATAATTATATTATTCCATATAGCTATCATTAGGAAAGTTTTTATAGTACAAATCTTTTAGAAAATCAATTATTAAAAATCTGCGAGGCTTGTGTTAGTTCATAGCCCGGATCACAAAAAGACAACTTTTACATATCGATATTATTAAATTAATTTATTTTACTATTAAATATTTAAATATAATCAATTACATCATAATAACCTTACTATATGGTATCAACTATACACTACAAAAATCAAAATACTACTGCAAAATAACTCAAGAAAAAAGAAAAACAAAGACTCAAACAACAATACTAAAAATGACAAATCCACTATGAAGACTTCATTGATACCAACCAAAAGCGATAACTAAGGTTCTCCAACAATGACAACAATACCAACTAAAAGCAACAAGATTATAAGCAAAAAACAGTTCTAGTTCCCAAATCGTCGCCATTCCAGTACCCCATGACGAACCTACAAGAAAGAACCATTAAAAACGAAAAAAAGAACTCTTCAAAAAAGGACAAATAAAAGAACTAGTACTTAACTTTTGTATCAGTTCCGGTTTCTGAATTATCACCATTTCAAGTTCCGGTTTCCTAATCATTGCATTTTAAGTTCAGTTTCCGAATCATTGCCATTCCAAGTTCTGGTTTTTGAATCGTTGCCATTTTAGTGCTCTAACGAAATACGAACCTACAAGAAAGAAACTTTAGTAAGATAAAAAAAAAGAGCCTAAGAAAAAAAAGACAAAAACTGGTACTTATCTTTCTGTACCAGTTTTGGTTTTCGAATCGTCGCCATTCTAGCACCCTAACGAAATATGAACCTACAAGAAAGAAATGTTAGTAGAACGAAAAAAAACACCCTTAAAAAAAAAAAGTAAAAGAACTGGTACTTATTTTCTGTACCAGTTCCGGTTTCTGAATTGTCGCCATTCTAGCACTTTAGCAAGACTCAAGAAAGAATGTTCATAGAACAGAAGAAAGAACCAAGAAATAAAAACACAAAAAACCATATGCAAGACTGCATTAGAAACCATTTCACACTAATCTTCATTTCCATCAAACAACGCAATACTATGACAAATCAACTCTATTGACGGCGTTAGCAACATCCAAAAACCTTACCAGGAACTGCGAATAAAAAAAGTAAAGACATACCTACAGAAAGAAAGAGTTAGCTCAAAGTACGGAAAGAAAAGCAAACAAGAAGAATGAAAGAATACTTATCTTAAATAAAATCAAATCGAAAATAGAAAAAAATCAATTTTTTTTTATTTTCGAAAATAAAAAAAAATCAATTTTTTTTTTATTTTTGAAAATGAAAAAAAAATTGAAAATAAAAATTTAATTGGTTAATCTAAATGTCATTTACTGACGCACTCATGGAAGTCAATATATGGTCAACTGTTTGACACACCTATATTGTGTAACAATCTACATATAGCCAAATTTAGGTGCATCAAAAATTTTTGAGTGATCTACAAATCCGCTGATATATAGTATAAAGAAAGATTATACCTTGCTATATTTTGTCTTAATAATATCTACACTAATGATATCAACTGCCTATTCGAACTAAAGCATTAAGGATATTAAAATTTATTTATTTGTTCATACATTGAATTTTTTTTTAAAAAAAGTCAATAGCTTAAAATTTTAATATAAACCTGTTTTCAGTTCTTAAATAAGTTTATATTAAATTTAATTTTACTTATATTTGTACTATTTTTTGATATAGTTTATAAATTAAAAATTGGTATATTGATTGAACAAGATAGAACAATTAATTATGGTTTATAAAGGTATTTTAAATATAAGAACTTTTTATTATATAGGGATAAGTTAGTAGAAAAAGGACAAATCATTTTTAGTAAATTTTTTTTTAATTTTTAAACTAAAATATCTTGACAACTATTTAATCAAATTTACTAAAAATTTTTTTAATTTAATCTTGAAATTATATTTAGAAAGGTCTGACTGTATATAGATGATTGTAAAAGAGTAAAACCATATCAATTAACTTTTATAAGTAAAATAATATGGGCAACCATCAATAAAAATCAGGCAGATTAATATTATTTTTTTAAAAAAATTAATAATTTCACAGCTTATATTTTGATAAATTTCGATGCTATTATTATAATTTAATATTTAAAAGAAAGATTATGATCTAAGCTTTCTTTTGACTACTTATGCAATAAATTTGAAATTCATCAAGATATAAGTTGCAAAAGTTAAGGCATTAATTTTTTAAAATATTAATCTATCTAATTTCTGTTAATAGTTGTTCATATGCTAATTTTGTTTTAGGTTAAAAAAGAATTTTAATAAAATAATAGTATAAAAGATAACTACAATTAAAACTAAGGTTAATAACATGCATATTGATTATATTTGATATAAGAATAATGCACTCTATTTCGCATTTGCTTATTAACATTAACTGTTAAGTAATTGTAACACAAATTCTGTTGCATTAAAATTTGCACACATTCTGTATTTGCATATTGTAGAAGTGGTAACTAATAGATCAGGTAACTAAAGAATATCAAATTCAATAATAACTACACTAATTTACTAAAACTATAAATTAGTAAGGCACAAAACCCAAATAGATAGCTACAAAAAGATATATAATAATTTGGTTCAAGTTTTGAGATTTTTTCAGAGATTGTGGGATTTGCAGTTGGTCTTTTCAGATAATAGTCTTTTACAGTACTTCTATTTCTTCCAATGCTTACTTTCTTTTAAATAGTTACTAATAGAAGTAATCTATTCTCTTATTGTAGCAAGGTTTATAATTTCTATCATTTCATAGTTGTAATAACATGATTTAATTAAGGGAATTTAATTTAAAACGTATATATGTAGATTACAACTTTAATCAACTTCAATCTAATATACTAGAAAAATGCATAGCATTGTTCGTTTAAAGCTAAATATTTATATAAATATAATAATTAAAAAAATTTGCTATTTACTAGATAAAAGCACAGCATTGTTTGTCTAAAACTTAATTTTATTTTTTGACATCAGCAAATTTATAATAGCGTAAACTTTCGCAAGTTTTTATGGTATGTAAGAAAATTGTAAACTTATGTAAAATTTAGCGTAATACTATGTAAGTCTTACGATATGTAAGAAAATCATAAAT
Organism: Gigaspora rosea; assembly: GCA_003550325.1. Taxonomy (NCBI): domain Eukaryota; kingdom Fungi; phylum Glomeromycota; class Glomeromycetes; order Diversisporales; family Gigasporaceae; genus Gigaspora; species Gigaspora rosea. The sequence goes on from QKWP01000548.1 coordinate 128,026, forward strand.
TTACGTAAAAATTTTATATTAATTTATAATTTTCTTATGCACTGTAAAACTTACGTAGTTATACCCTAAATCTTTTACGTAAGTTTATGATTTTTTTATATGGGTTTACTAAATCACACCACTGGTGTTCAACACCACAATGATTTTTACCAATTAAATTTTTTAAATGCAGTATAATGTAAAGATCAGGTGTAACATAAAATTTTTGTTGTTTTGCTTTTTTTTTTAAAAATACCTTCTAACTCAAAATTTTATCTATGAAACCACCCTTTTTTTTAAAAAAAAAACCCTCTTGTGAAATTTTACTATATACTATGCCTCACCCTAACTCTAACTATTAATCTAACTTAATATTTATCAACTTTAAGTTTTGTTTTTTTTTTGTTTATTTTTTTGATATTGATCTTCATATTACACCGCATACTGGTGTTTAACACTACTAGTTTGATTTATATAATTACTGTTTTTATATACTGTAAAAACTTTTGAAAGTTTATGCTAAATTTTTTACAATTTTTTTATAAACCGTAAGAAATCGTAAATTTACGTTAAATTTCTTGCATAAATATTCGAACCCTTTCAAAATATTTTAGGACTAGAAAACCAAGCTGGATCAATAGATCTGTAACCTGGATCGTGCATTGAACTAATTTTTCAAAATAGTTCGAAATAGTTTGATGAAGTTCAAATTCTGTACTACAAGATCAGATTAGATCTTTTGTTTATAATTAGATCTTCTATTTTGTTTTTTTTTTACTTTTTTGTTTGTCATTTTTTGTTTTCATTCATTTTTTTTGTTTTTGTTTGTTTTTTTCATTTTTTTTTATTTATTTTTTTTAATTTTTTTATTTTATTTTTATTTTGGCACTTTACAAGAAAAACAACCAACTTTTCAAAACCTTGCGCATGCCAACTATGACTTCTGACACTTTTAAGAACACTTTTAATTTTCAAGAATGCTTCTTTAGGGAAATGAGTGCAAGTTTTCGCAAGCTTTTGCATATTTTTGCAAGTTTTTGCAAGTTCTTGCAAGGTTTTGCTTCATTTATTTTTTTGTTTTATGTTTTTTGTTTTTGTTTTTTTTGGTTTATTTAAAATTTTTTTATTAATTTATTTTATTTTGGCACCTTGTGAGAAAAACAAACACCTTTTGAAACATTGCGCATGCCAACTACGACTTTCAACACTTTCAAGAACACATACTAGAAATTTCTAAATTTTCAAAAACATTCTTTAAAGAAATGAGTGCAATTTTTCGCAAGTTTTCCCAAGTTTTTGCAAGTTCTTGCAAGGTTTCGTTTATTTATTTTTTTATTTCGTGTTTTTTGTTTTTGTTTTTTTTGGGTTATTTTTAATTTTTTTTATTAATTTATTTTATTTCAGCACTTTGAAAGAAAAATAACAACTTTTCAAACCCTTGTGCATGCCAACTACAACTTCTGACACTTTCAAGAACACACTCCAAGCAATTTCTAAATTTTCAAAAACGCTTCTTTAGAGAAATGAGTGCAAGTTTTCGCAAGTTTTTGCAAGTTTTTGCAAGGTTTTGCAAGTACTTGCAAAGTTTCATTTCATTTATTTTTTTATTTCGTGTTTTGTTTTTGTTTTTTTGGTTTATTTTTAAAATTTTTTTATTAATTTATTTATTTTGGCACTTTGCGAGAAAAATAAAACTTTTCAAAACATTGTGCATTCCAACTATGACTTCTGACACTTTCAAGAACACACCCCAGCAATTTCTAAATTTCAAGAACGCTTCTTTAGAGAAATAGGTGCAAGTTTTTGCAAGTTTTCACAAGTTTTTGCAAGTTTTTGCAAGTTTTTGCTAGTTTTTGCAAGTTCTTGCAAGGTTTCACTTTATTTTTTTTGTTTCGTGTTTTTTGGTTTTGTTTTTTTGGTTTATTTTTAATTTTTTTATTAATTTATTTTATTTTAGCACTCTGCGAGAAAAACAACAACTTTTAGAAACTTTGCGCATGCCAACTATGACTTCTGAAACTTTCAAAAATGAAAAAAAAACAAAGAAGCGAAGATAATAGCTAACTGTGAGGTGAGCGAAAATAAGTATATAGAACTAGTTTTTTGTATATACAGTGCGAGAACTCTTAAATCAACAAGCGGCCAAATTTTGGGTTGGGTTGGAAGTTGGGTCAGAGTGGGTCAGAACTAATAAAATTGCAAAAAATTTAGCAAATAAAAAAAAATTAACAAAAAAAATTTTTGGCTTGTTAACTTTGGGTTGGAAGTTGGGTTGGAGCCTTTATAAATAAAAAAAAATTAAAAAAATAAAAAAAACTCCGCAAAAATTTTTTTAAAAATTTTAAAAATTTTTTAAATTTTTAAAATTATTGTAACCCTTTTTCGTAATTCTGGCCGGCATTATGGTAATGCTGGCCAAAATTATAGTGACCAAATTTTACGGTTATTAATAAAATTAAGTAACTTTAAACCTTTATAACTATAGTTAAATTTAATAAATTAAAAAACAAATACTATAGCTTTATTCTTAAAGTCTTTCTCTACATTTCAATAGAAAGAAAATTGTTCTAGCTATACTAGTTATTTTTTTATAACATTTTAAAAATTATCAATTTCACTTGTTGATTTAAAGGTTCCCGCACTGTAATAATAGAATTAGATGTGACGAAGTGCAAAAGTAGTTTAAAATATTTGTAATAATATAAAAATAATACTTAATTATAATAAAGTATGTAATATTAATTAAAAATATATATTTTATAAATATAATATATAATATATAATAATAAATAAAAAATGGGAAGACATATATAACTCTATATGGGACCAAAAGGAAATTTTACAACTTGAGGTCAGAGTGGGAAATCGCAATATTTTTTTACAATTTGGGATTTGCCGGAAAAAGTGGATGCTAGAGTAATTAAAAAAAAATTTGGGTTTCTTCAGCAAAGCTATAGTTTTCGTTTGGCAACAAGGATGGAAAATGAAAGCAGCTTATGTCAAGGTAGAAATAGAAAATCAGCGCAAGGAAGAAGTTCTGAGGAACAGTTGGTCAGTTCATCTAGATGAGGGTAGAACATATAGAACAACTCCTGGAAGATTTAATCTAAATAAATTAGAATACAGAAACAAATATAAACTAACTATCACAAATCTGCCCAGAAATGCAGTTGATACGTTATTATTGCGACAATTAAAAGAAATAGAGGCAAAGGCAGTATATATACTAAATAAATATCATGAAAATCAAAAAGGCACAGCCTATGTCTATTTTAATACAGAGTCTAAATACAAAGCTGTACAAATGGCAACAGTTTTTTACTTCAATACTAAATTAGAGTGGAAATGAGTAAATCAAGTTGCAACAAATAAAGAAAATTAGGGCCAGTTAGAAATAGGAGGATCAAACAAAGGAAAAACAAGAGAGTATGTAACTTATAGCAGAAGATGGGATGGTAGAGACATAGTACATAGTAGAAAGCTCAAAAGTATAAGTAGTAAATAAAAGAAAAATAATTAGAACAAGGTACAGGTGCAGTTAGTAATGCAATAGAAAAAAACGAAATAGATAAGAGCAGAAATGCACAACAAAGGCCAAAAGAAACTGAAAATCGTCAAATCTAATGAAATCCTAAATAGGCTTTTCTTATTAGGGAATGCCGATAGGAGGCGGAAGCCCCCTACCACTCCTGAAGTTGCCAAAAGCATCTCTAAAAAAAAGGATGGAAAGCTCTCTCCATCCAAACAAAGGGGAGACAGTGAAGGTTTAACAGAGAAGAAGGGGAAGAAAAAGCAAGAAGAGAAAAAAAAGGAGAGGGAAAACTAGAAAATACTAACTTTAGTGTACTTGGAATAGGATTTCATAACGTGAATAGGCTGAAAACAAATAAGGGAAGATTGGACGCGATATCAGATTTTATGGAAGAGAAAAATAATAATATTATGGGCTTAGCAGAAATGTATCTGTCCGAAAAAGAAGGATAATTTATGCTTAAGGAGAATAAAAATTTAAGGGGTTATTGGTCCGCTGCAGAGAAAGGAAAGAAAAAAGAATCTGGTGTTGGAATTTTAATAAATAAAAAATGGGAGAAGCATATAGTAAAGTTAAACAGGAAGAACCCATATATTTTGGATATGGTTTTGGGTTTCAAGGATCTTTCGATAAACATTATAGTGGTATACGTAGCACCAACAAGTGCGGAAGTTCAAAAACACATACATGCTTACTTAAAAAAACGTCGAAGAAATATGGAAACAAAGAAGAAGGAACAGAGATAAATAGTTTTGGGCGATTTTAACGTGGATTTGAACCAAACTGAAAAGATCAACTCAGAAGAACGAAAGAAAAAAGAAGGGAAGAAACAAATTCTACAGCTTCTAAAAGGAAAAAGGTTTACAGACATTTTCTACAAGTCCGACTCTTTAGAGCAACCAACTTGGAGGCGTAAAGAAGCACAATCAAGAATCGATACCATCTGGGTCAATAGTCATTGGAAACAAAATATTTTATTGCACAAAACCAAGGACTTGATGTTTAGAACAAGCAGCGATCACCAGTTGGTTTTTATACAAGTAAAAACAGGGCTAAATATGTGGAAGCAAAGTCAAGCAAGAAATAGAAGATTAGGAAAGAAAAGACTAAAATAGATATTGAAAACGTCGATGAGAAAATGTGGGAAGAGTACCAACCCAAACTAAACCTTGAACTAAAAATCAAAATCTTTAAAGGAAGTAAAAGGAAAAGAGAAGCCCAAAAAACCTGTATGGGGCAGCAGAAATTAGAATCAGAGTTAGAAAGCAGAACTCTGGACCAGCTGTGGGGTATTATAGAAAGCAGTATAAAGAAGGTAGTGTCAGTCACACTTCCAAAAAAGAAGAAAACGCCTATAATAGAGAATGTGTTATGTGTGAATGCAGACATGAAAAAGTAAAAAAAGGATATATACACACTAGGAAAGTGGTGCAGACGGTTAAGGAAAAGCAGAGAGAAGGTATTACTAGAGTAGCAGAAGGTGACAGAACTAGAAGTTTTCGTAGAACAGCTTAAGGAGCGCTGAAATTAGATATGTTAGATAACTATTCAAGTATATATGAATCCTTAGAAATATGGTGGACTGTTCTGTCCAAAAGGTGGCAAGTTGCTTTAAAAATGAAGATGAAAAAAGAATCAGGGCTTGTATAGAAGCCAGGTACGAGATGATAGTAAAAGGGCAAAGAGACATGATAAATAGCCTGTTGGATCGGCCACAGAAGAGGATTCAAATTGATAGTATAGTTAAAGTCATAGAAGAAGAGGAGAAGGAGTTATTAAATGAACCAAAAGAAGTACTAAAAGAAGTAAGAAGACATTTTGCAGAGCAGTTCAAAAATGTTCATCCATGGCAGAAAATCTACTGAAAAAAGGTTCTGTCTGATAGAAGAAGTAGAGTCAAACTAGTATAAACAATTACTAGATAAAGTATTATTGGATGAATGGGAAGAAGCACTGGAACAAACCAAGAACAGGTCAGCGCCGGGAGTGTCAGGTATTACCTATCCAATACTAAAAAAAGCTGGTACTTTTGCAAAAAAGATATTTTAGTATATAGCAAGTAGATGCCTTAAAGAAGGAAGTCTGCCCAAAAAGTGAAAACTCGGTATGCTGTATCCAATTCCTAAGCAGAAAGAGTGGTATTATAGATTGAACAATGTCAGACACATTCTCTTATTAGAAACCTTTAGAAAATTAGTAGTCATGGTATTAAATACCAGACTAGAGACAATTCTTAAAGAAAAAGGCATTCTTAAAGGGAGAAACTTCGCTAGTTTACAGGAAGAAGATACAGTGGTACCGGTGCATTTGATGAACTCCATACTGGAAGATGCGAGAGAGGAAAAAAGGAAATCTGGATTCTATTCCAGGACATGAAAAAAGCTTTCGATTTAGTAAACATCGAAATGCTTTAGCTAGCATTAAAGCACATAAAACTTCCAGCAAAAGCAGTAGATTTTATAATCAATCTGTACAAAAACAAAGAAATCGAGGTTATAACAGGGGTAGAAAATACAGAAAATTTATAGCAGGGGACAGAATAGACCAGGGAAGGTTATATCACTACTGGTTTGGAAAATATTCTATGATCCACTACTAGTAGAAATTCAAGAAGAAAGGGACAGAGGTTACAAAATGCAGATAAACTGGTCGCTCAATCTTCAAAGGAGTGAGGTGGAAGTGCAGGATCTACAGCTGCCTGTTCTAGCATATGCGAACGATACCACATATTTAGCAAGGGATAAGCTGGAGCTAGAACAGATACTTGAAGTAGCAGAAGATTTCTATAAGATAAATGACATAGAGATCAATAGCAAAAAGTTAGAACTATTAGTTCTGAATGCACACGACAAGCACATAGTACAAGAAATAGGGTTCCTCAAATTCAAATCAAATCAAATATTGGATCAATTTGAATTGGATCAAATCAAATTGATCCTGATTTGAATTTGATTTGATTCAAATATTTGAATTTGAATTTGATTTGAATTTGAATTTTTAATAGTAATTTTCAAATCAAATCAAATATTTGTCAAATCAAAATCAAATTTGGCCATATTTGAATTTGATCAAATCAAATATAGATAAATTTGAATTTGAATTTGATCAAATATTTGATTCAAATATTTGAATATCAAATCAAATTGCGGAACCCTAACAAGAAGGCATAATTTCTGGGCCAAAAAACGAAATAGTTCGCAGTAAAAAGGCAAAAGACCTAACAATATTTTTAGATATGTGGTTGTTCAAAAAAGCAGAAATTAAACAAGCAGTTAGAATAGCGAAAGAAAAAGTTCTAACAGTTATGAAAGAATTAAAAGAAAGAAGGCCTCACTAGCGCATATAGCATACATAAACAATGTAGTATTATTACCGTGGCTAGAATACAGACTATAGCACTACCTTCTATCACGTGAAAATTGCGAAAAGTTGCAAAGTCCCCTTCTAATGCTGATCAAAAATAAAGCAGGAATGATGAAGACAACTCCGAATTCTATATTAAGGGTAGGGTAAATATAGATCATTTTTCATATGATCTGCATGGTATTACAGATTTTTATATAGGAAATAAAAATTAGCCACAAGCAAAATTTTTTAATGCTCTAACGAATTTTTACTAAAATTTAACAACGTGCAGATAAAAACTTTCTATTTATAGTAATAATAATTTCGAAACTTGTTTTATTTGAAAAAATTTCACTTCGAATATTGCTGAAGTTTTCTCAGATGGCTCTATGTTTTTTTCAGGTGACACAAAGAGACCAAATATTTCAGTAATAGTCGAAATAGAATTTTCTCAAATAAAACAAGTTTCGAAATTATTATTACTATAAATAAAAAGTTCATATCTGCATGTTGTGAAATTTTGGTAAAAATTCGTTAAAGCATTAAAAAATTTTGCTTGTGGCGAATTTTTATAATCTGTAATACCATGCAGATCATATGAAAAATGATCTATATTTACCCTACCCTTAATACACCAAAATATTGTTGGAGTAAAGTCGATTTGGCAAAATCAACTAGCTCATTATTTCACAAAAATAACATCCAGGCTAAATAACAAAGGTAATGTGGGACAAGCAGTATAGCTAAGGCTAAAACAGGCGCAGCTAAATTGTAAAAGCACAATCTGCATTTTGGGCTTAGAAGAAGAAAGAATAGAGAAATGCAAGGTTAAAAATAATTTAGCTTGCAAGATAGTGCTTGACGCAAAGAAACTGAATATAAGTTTCAGGTCAGAGGAACTAGAAATAAAATGTAAAATAGAAGAAACAGGAACAGAAATTGTAGGCTTGGTTAGCGTGAAAGAATTGCAAAACTTTCTAAAAGAAAGAAGATTGAATGTCTTTTTTTGGAGCAGCTTTTAGATATAGAAAGCGAGAGAATGCTTACATGGAAGCAAGTCAAACAAATCAGAGGTCTCTCAGCAAAAAGAAGGGTACCTAAGTGGCATAGAAGTCTCGAATCAAGTCTACTAGGAAACCAGGACTCCGAAATATACTAGATAGGCCAGGTTAATTATAGTGTTACTAAAAAAGAAAAGATCTGCAGAAAAAACTTCAAAAATAAGCAAAAATATTACTATAAATAGAAAAGATCTGCATAAAAACCTCAAAAATAAGCAAACTTATACCTGACCTATCTATGTATATTTCGGGGTCCTGGGAGACCCATTTAGCAAAAAGTTGAAAGCCCCGCAGAAGAAAGTAAATTTTCTGCATATGAAAGCCAACTTGAAAGCAATTAGCAATAATAGACGAAGACAAGAATGGCTAGTTTTTGGAAAAGGAAGCAACAAAACGGAGTTGGGAAAGATTATGAGGAAGAAGACCTCACAAGAGTTTCTGGTAGAACATTGAAAAAGGACTTTGTAGATGAGCAGGACCTTACCATAATTAGGCAATGCGCAAAGTGTGAACTAAAAAACAAGGGAGCAGAAGTTGCTACGTCTTGTCAAGTAAGTATAAAGGTACACAGCAAAAAAGAGCATTAAACAGAAGTTGGATAGAGAAGTTTGAATTCCCTGACAAGAAACGCAGAAAAATAGGTGTTCCTTGGGAAAATATAACAGAACAATACCCTACAGCTGAGAAGATAGAAGAACAAATTTGGTGGAATACCTATAAGTTCTTTTAATAAAGAGTACGTGAGAGCTAGCATCATAGATCAGGAGGCAGTACAAGAGTTAGAGACTATGTCAAAAAAAATGAGTCCATGGAAAACAATAAAAGCTTTTACAGACGGGTCGCTAACGAACTTAGAGAATGAAGGTGCTCAAATAGGAATAGGTTGGGTGGCATTTAACGTTGTAGATGTGCATATAGTGCAAAGCAAAGAAACTTTCTGTTGTAGATTGGAAGAGTGGCCCTCATCGACCTGAGCAGAGTTGGGAGCAATATGGACTCTGCTTCTAGCAGCCCCAGAAGGAGTGAAGGTACAGATATATACAAATAGTCTTGCAGCAATACAGGCGATTAGGAAGATCAAGAACTTAAAGAAACTAAGAAGCTGTCTTAAGATGAGAATGCAAGCTTGCTATGGCAAATTATGCGAATACAAGAAATTAGGTAGAGCTACATAAAGTTAAGGGGCATAGCAGAATCAAAAAGAATGAAGAAGCAAATAGACTTGCGAAGAATGGAGCCAAAAGCAGTATTGTTATAAGTGTTAAATGGCCCTGGACGAGGATTCAGCAAGTGGTTCCATACTGGAGAAACTTCATAATTGATAGCTCGATTAGAAAGTTCATGAGTCAAGTAGCATTAGCAATACAAGATGCAGAATAGGTAGGTCTCAAGAGATTCAAAGGAAGGAATTTTGAAAAAGAGGAGAGTAATATAGATTGGAAGAAAACATGGCGTTTTATAGGGAAGTATAAGGGAAGAAGATACATAGACGAAAGAAAAAATATAGAATGTGTTTTTAGAATGACGTGCCTTAACAGCCTTCCGCCAACAATAGTGGAGCTGAAAACAAGAAGGCCAAATCTATACAAAATGGACAAATGTGCGACCTGTTAGCAGGAGCCAGAAACATTAGATCACTTGGTAAGATGTGAAGATTACTAGGAAATTTGGAAGATGATAGAAGAAGAGACATGCGAAGAAATGAAAAACACGTTACAGAAAGAATGCAGCATGTGTAAAGATATAGTGATACAAAATCTAGGAAGAAGAATCTTCGGCGAAGATGAAGAAGAAAGAAAGGTAACAAGAAGTCATCTAATTCAAGGTCTCATACTTCAGCAGTGAAAGAAAAAGGTGGAGGGTCTAATAAAGAACAAAGCAGCAATTAGAAGGGCTTTGGACATAATTGTCGAGACCGTTAGCATGAGATTTCGACAGCATATTTGGAATTTTAGGTGTGAATTCCAAAATGAATGGGAAAAAACAGAGGGAATAACCACCTTAGCGAAAAGAGAAGCCTGAGGTAAACGTCAAAATAAGAAAACTAAAGGAAAAGAAAACAGCGCTCCAATTCGTGAAAATGAAAAGTCTGCAGAGCAAAGCCTAAGGAAAAAAATTGAATAGAAAAACAGAACAAGGGTACTGGCAGAGTCAAATATAGGCAATTTAATCAAAGAGGGGGCCAAACCAACTTGGTCTTCTTGGATTAAATTCAAGTATTCGGACTCTGAGGTTTTGTCAAAACTGATATGGCAAGCGATTGTCAGCCAGTAACAGGAGGAAACATATTCTCAGTAAGTTGAGAATCCTAATTGAGGTGAATAATCGCTAAATGGGTCGCACCTGGACGTAAAGTTGGGTGAGCTTTCTGTTAGAATAGAATCTTGATATATAAAGGAGATGGGGGTATCGTGGACAGGTTAAAGTTTCTACTAATAAAACTTTTTAATAATTAAATAGATTTTTATACAATTTTTTATTATTTGAACTATGCTTAATGAAGAATAAATTACTGTAAAAAAATCTTTATATCATATATAGTTTTAGATATAAATTATTAGTACACAAAATAGAACATAAAAACTAAATTTTAGAGAAAAGGAGGGTATTGTGGACATAGTGGATAATTTTTGATCTACTGGCCCGTTTTGGATAATTTTACTACCAAAATGACCGTCTTAGTGAGATGATTCTAACAAGCACAAAATTGGTAAAATCCAATCACAGGATCCCAAGATAAATTTGCAGATTTATTAATTAAATTCAAATATATATAAAAATTTATATTATGCAAAAATAATAACGGCATTGTTAAATCACACCACTGGTGTCCAACACCACTATAATTTTTATTATGAGCTACAGTGTAACATGAAAATCAGGTATAATGCAAATTTTTGGATATTTTTTAAAAAATGACTAGAATGCAAAAACTCGTTTATGAAATTATCTTTAAGGCTCTAACAAAAAAAATTCCTCGTATAATCAATGCCCCTGCCTCATCCCAGGCCTTAACTCTAACCCTAATATTAATCAAAATTTAGTTTTTGTTTTTATTTTAATTTGCATGTTATATGAATTTCATATTACAATATAACATTTCTGAATAATAATATCTTAAAAACCTTTAAAAAAACCTCTTTTCGTCTATCAATTGTACACAATTTTTTCTAACTAAATTTTTTAAAAAAACTGCTATAACTTAAAATATTACTAAGTTAACTTGATTACTATATCTAAATAAACTTGTTCTTCTTTTAAAAATACATATAATATTAAATTATTACTGTAAAAACTTTTAAGTTCACCAAGCAAAGGCCTTTTGGCCTAAATTTGTATTTTTTAAAAAATATATTAAAAACAGCATTCTATACCTATTTTACAAACTAAAGAAAAGTTAAAGAGCTCATCTTTCTCATTACAACAAGCTGTATTGCATGCTTGTAGCCCTAAAACTGACTGAGATATATTTAAAATATCTTTAATTTTTTCTCTAATTTTTTAAATTTTTTTTCTTTTTTCCCTTTTCTACTACAAAAAACTCCATAGGCGTTTCTCGTGTAATATAAAACTGAGTTACCTCATTTTTTAATAACCCAGAATTATTGGTTCCTTATTAATTGCACAAATTATTAATTAATTATACACAAAACAAATATTTGCCATTTTTGCTAAAGTTATCTAACTTTATAATTTAGCCTAATTTGTGTAATACGTGACTTGTATAACACGCGACCTGTGTAGCACTGATCTATATATCACATGATCTGTGTAACCTAGTCTAACTTGTTAGTACTATATTACACGAACCAAATTATACCTCATTGTAGTCAGGAATTATACCAAATTTGAAAATAAGATCTAGAATGATCAGCAAAATTTGATTGGCTTTGTCACATTTTTCTTTCTCTTCAAGATTTCACGAAATTAATACATTCGCTTGTTACTATAATGTACTAAACGATATTTGAATTATTAGTTTAAAACGCTTAGATTCGATTATCCTATTTAATCCCTCATTATAAGCAGATTTAAAAAAAGTAAATGAAACCCTAAGTACGGGACTTTCTTGAAGTATTTGTTAGTTTAAATAAATGATCTTGTTAACTAAACAACCTTTTAAACAAATTTTCTTATAGTGTCAGAGTACCAGAAACAAAAAGCGAAAGATCGCAAATGCATTTTCGAAGGTTTATTTGAGACGTATAAGAATATAGGATTAACCTCTTGCAAACAGAAGAACGGAAAGTTTGGAATGCTAATAGCGCGAAAGCAGCTGAGTGACTCTTACTTTTCAAACTTATTTCCCTGAACTGGCTAACTGTCCTTTAAACGAACATTCGCTTTGCCATAAACATTACAATCAAATTGTTACATCTGACCGATTTTATCAATTTCTTTCAGGTTCTAATCAAGAAACTCGACTTGACACTAACATGGATTCTCTGACCCCGAGCTATACCGATCTAAGGGTTGAGCTTGACAATACTAAAAGGGTTTTAGAAGGTGCTCATCATGAAAATACAGAACTTTGTGGCAGAAATGAGTGCCTGTGGCAATATTTGGATAATCATAAGAAAGAAGTGTAAGAATTAAAAAAAAATTATTAGAGGCTTGTGAAGAAACAAAAGCATTCCGATATCTATATGAAGATCAGTACGAAAAAAACAAAGCTCTTAATGAACGGTGGAATTCAAAGTTTTCCACTCAGAAAAAATGGGTTGTTGCGGTTATTGAGATAGCGAAAAAAGAACGCATGTCATTGTATGATGATATTAGTAAGCTATGACTCTAAATTCTGGGTTCTTGTATATTGGATTAGAATTTTTTAATGATTTATTTTAGAACTATTAATGTGCGATACTAAAAGGTTTTCTTTAGAAAGCCTTATGGCATACAACCCGCCCCGCGTGAATAGCTCAATAAACATAACCAAGTTGTTGTTAAATTTGTTGAAACCCTAGCTCAAAATAATCAAGATACAGATATTTCAAATTAGGAAAAACTTTTTAAAATTGCTGTTTCAATCGATTCAATATACGGGGCTCAATATGGGAAATATGTGTCAGGAATTCAACTCTCTATCTCAGCTATCAAATATTCAATTGCAAGGTCAAAGATGGTTATTAATATCGATAACCATATCGGAAGCTCGGGAAGTTATAGCCAATTCCAAAGTTGGCTTGAGGAACTTTCAAAGCATGAAGAACTATTGCCCAATAACTTTTTATTTCTCACATTTGATAACAGACAAAGAGGACAAAAGAATTATCTTGATCGAGGGTTTAATATGGTTATTTACCACATTGTTACCAGTTTTGTTGCTTTTAATGTGGCTTCGCAAAACAAAATTCAACATATTACTGATTTACCTTGGGCATGTAATACGTTACAATACGAAGAGCTTTTTAATATCAATCCCAAAATGCAACAGATTCTTAACGAGAAATTGTATACTTATTTAGCTGAGGTTCTTGCATTGTTGTCTGAAGAAAAGTCCTTTACTAATATCGTAGATTCTCTTTTAGCATCTTCGTTGATTGATGTTACTAAAATAAAATTTTGTTCTAATTGCGATTTGAAAAATATAGAGAATCGAAAACAAACATGCCCAAGATGTAAAAAATAACTACCTAAATTGGCGGAAATTCAAAAAGAAGAATTAGTCGACATTGAAGATAAGATCATTGATCAATCAGCTAATCCACTTACTTTTAAATCTTATAGAATTAACAACGAGAAAAGTGCTGCTACGATTAGTTATACCCAACCAATTACGGACCAAAATATCAATATTCCTAAAATTTATATCCCTGATCCTATTAACATAAATCCCAATTCGATCAAAAATGTTGAACGGATTCTTTCACATATTGAGGTTATATCGGGTATCAGAAATAAAACTCGAAAATGGGTAGTAGTTTGTGATGGTGTTCCATACCGTCATGCTACCAAGTTGAAGGAAAAGTTTCCTTAGTTGGTATTAATACCTGGGCAGTTACATGAAGAGATGAATATGCTTCGTGCATATGTAGAATTGAACTGGTAAGTTGAATGATAATAACAATTTTTTTTTTTTATATATATATTAACATTACCTTTTTATTAGGAAAATTGATCTAAAATGGTTTGCAATATGCCAAGGTTATCAGACTGATAATCAGCTCGCCTATTTTAAAAAGTGTGCTGATCATCACAAGTCGTGGGATTCGATTTGTGTTATATACTGTCAGTCAATGGCTATGGAACTTCTATGGCCATACATAAAGAATTGTCCAAATCCATCGGTCGAAGGATACCTTGCTTGGGTTAATGAACAACAAGATCCAATCTACCAGATAAAATATGAACAAGTTATTATTTTTATTTTGTTCTCTTACTGCCTTACTACAATTACTAAGGCCACGCAAATTAATTTTTTATTTGATTACATGGAATCTGAAAAATTGGGGTCGGTTGGTCTTTTTTTTTTATACTGTAAATTAATAGAATAATGCCCAGTCTAAGGTTAAGCCAGGTTAATTTTTTATTTTGCGCAACAAAGAATCAAAAAATCAGGTTGGGAGATATATTTTTTCTATTAGTTCTATCGAACTATTACAGGAAATTAAGGCCACACAAAGTTGATTTTTCATTTTGTATTACTGGCCAATTTTTTTTTTTTTTTTTTTTTTTTTTTTTTTTTTTTTTTTTTTTTTTTTTTAGATCCTAATTGTGCTGATAACATTGATGGAAAAAATATGACTGCTAACACAATTTTTTGATTCCTTGTTGTATAAAATGAAAAATTAACCTTGCATAACCTTAGATATATTATTTTACTAATTTATAGTAAATTAAAAAAAAAAGAAATCTGACTGACCGACCCAAGTTTTCAAATTCCATGTAATGCAAAAACAAAAAATCAACTCTGCGTGGCCTAAGATCTCCAATAAGTTGCACCGGATGGGAATAAAAGAAAAAATAAATGACAATATTTAACAATTGGCACAATTGAGGCTAAAAAAAAAAATTTGAAAAATTAAGCAAATGGGTCAGCGGGTAATTCAAACCAAAAAAGCAACCTTTCATGGACTAATACATTTTTTTTTATAACAATAGACTTTTATTTATCTCCAAGCAATTGTTAATTATTGAAAAGCCATACGAACTAACGATCCGCTTTTGAAAAAGGCTGCTAAAAGAGCATTTTCCCCTATTTGGTCTGCAAGATGTCACCCCATCTATCGCTTAATAGAAGTTGCTGATGAAATTCAATTAATGCAGCTTCATCCTGAAATACACGACATTGTTGAGAAAAACTGTGTCATTTTTTGATCAGGATTTACGAGCAGCATCAAGGATTAGATGCAATTCTAGAGGAGATAAATAAAACTTTAAAATCTTTAATACCTCCTATTCCACAGCAACGTCATTGGAGGATTGCAGCGCATAACTGTAAAAAATTTTTTGCAGTAAAATTGAATTAAAAAAATTAATTAAAATTAACTGAATTAAATCTAATATTTGTTTTAGTTTAGGAAAAATATATTTAAAGTAATTGGATACAACGATTCTCAACCATTAGGACCAAGAACTCGGCCGGAGGCAACTGTGAAATGCCAAAGATTTTGAGAACTTTTACGTGGACTTAAATTCATATACCCAGTGAATTCGAGAACAACTTGTCACAGTTTGGGCCAAGAATGCGAACTGTCTGAGAATTTAAAAATTTTTACATTATCTGCAAAATTAGCTCAACAAAGATATATTATCGAAACATTCATTAATAAAAATAATTTTTTTCAGCTTAGACCAATACCAATTACAAAACAAGAAGTTGAAGCCCAAGAAGATGAAAAAAATATGACAAAGATGAAATTTTGGTGAAAAAAGAAACTCTTATTGAACGAACTTGCGAAAGTGCCTCCAAAAGATATCCTGGATTAAGGTCAAAAAAGAAAGAAGAGTTATTAGAAATATTGCAAGAAGTAAGGTGCTTAATTGATTCAGATGATGTTAACAACCAAGATTGTTTAGTAAAGCTTCTTCTTCTAGGGGTTGCTTGGGTTGACCCTTCTTTTTGCCATTTGTATCCTTGTTTTTAACTAATGTTGCTTTATGATTTTTCTCTAGGGCTTCATTTTTTATAATTTTTTTAGGTCTTGTAGATATGCCTTTTAGTTTTATTTTTTCTTCTGATCCGAATTATGCTTGTCATTTTTTGGTGCTAATTTCCCTTTTTCTATTTCAAAGTCCCTTTTTAATATTATTTAATTTTGGAAGAGCTGGTATAACTTCTTTCTTTTCTTTTGGTTCTTCTAGAACAAGATATGCACCACGTACTTCAATTACCAGGTTCTTCATATCGGGGCTTTGGTAAAAAGACTTTCGTGTTAGGGATTATTGGAGGTCATTTTTTTCTGATCGAGGTCATGTGAACATACAGTAGTAAGTGTATAATCGGCACATCTTCAGTACTTGTATAATTAGTAAAGTTTTCTAATATTTCAAGTACTAATTCCAGAGTATAGAGAAGTTGCGTATTGTCAATGTACTCATTTCTGAAGATTTCATTTACTATCTCTTAGAGTTCGATCACTTGGTTATTAGTCGAGCTTTAGATAAGGCAGTACATAATTCTTCTAGCTCTTTCACTTCTGGGCATCGACCAACTATATTTCTTTTTCTTGCAATAGGTGCACTATCTTTCTTTTCAGAGATCCCTTCAGGCTATCTCTTCTTGAGATCGCTTATATCTTGGCAGGATTTACAGTCAGGTTTTCTCTTTGGAGTAAGTATTTCTTTTTATATTTGCTTTAATTTGGGTTTGAGTTGGTGGATTTGTTCAGATTTTGTAGTCTTGATTCAAGTGGGTAAAGAAGTTCATCTCACAGTTACCACTAATTGTGGAAGTGTAAATCAGGTGTTGTAACCTAAAACTTCTAAATAACACTTACAACTAATCTAAACTCTATACAACTATCAGTCAAAACTCCTAGTTTCTCGAATTGGCAGACAAAAAGAGGCGTGAAAGATTTGGTCTTGGTCTCAAGGTTTGTAGGGTTTTGCTAATATTCTCAACAAGGTGATAGAAGTATAGTCACAAGACAAGAGCTATCGGGTTGCCGATTAGACTTCCAGGTTCTCAAATCTTGAATAAATACGACTATTACATTGATTATTAGACTTAATAATATTACATGATCATGAGGTTCAGACTTTCTATATGATTTTAACTAACATTTCTACTTTAATTTTGAAGGTTACTACTCCACAACATTGGAGTCTAAGTTTGGGTTTTCAAAGAACTTGAAGTGAGTTGTCTAATTGACTCTTACTGAGTTGTTTTATTTCAAAGTGAGCTTTGAGCTCTTATATAATTTTAATTACAGGCTAAAAAACAATACAAAAGATTCTTTTTACTCTTTTACTTCTTTTATATCTTTTATATCTTTTAAATTATTTTAATCTTTTACATCTTTTACATCACTTAATTCTTTTAATAAAAAAGATTTAAAAAATATAAAAGATTTGTGATCATCAATTCCTACTAATTACTAAAAATAGTATGCATATTTTAAAAATATAGAAAAAATAGAAAATAGAAATTGAGTACAGCCTAAATTCAGATTGTGCTAGGTCGATTTTGCCTATCACAACGTATGTACATAATTTAAATTTTACTTCTAGCATATAAGAAGTGTCGTCGTTACCACATATTAACAAATATAAATTAGTAATCATATATTCAATATATGAGTATAAAATACAAGGCACTCATCTATTAGTAAATTTCTTTCATCCTGATTTTCTAACTTCTTTTGTCTCGATCTTCTAACAATTACTTATAAAATCTTCTTCAATTGTAAATATTTTGTTATATTAAACACATTACAAATTGGATTGACATTTACTAAAATAGAAAAAAGACCTATATACTTGTGAAAAATATTTAAAAAAGGTCATAATATATGAACTTGTAATCGAAGACGCAGGCAGAAAAAATTACTTTACAATGCTACCTTTATGCTATATATCTAAAAATTACATTGAAATGTTCACTAATTCAATGCAACAAATTTTTTTTTAAAAATGAATTTGTATAATTATTATTTTTTTATATATTTCTTTAAAAAAAAAAGTTAAATAGATAACATAGATGCTTATTACGAATAAAAATTGATAGCTATATATTATTTCTTTAACTACAATTTCATTTGAGGCAATCGTTGCAATATTGCAAAATGATTTTGTAATATATTAGGCCCATGTAAATTTTCCTAAATAAATTATTCAACCCATAATATTATTCTATTAAGGATAGATAAGCTTATGCCTTATAAACTCTCTAAAATTAACAGTTAAAAATGACAAGTGATATTCAAGCAAACAAAGAAAAACTGGTTCACTATTAATTAAATTTTAAGATTATTGATTAATAATCATTCTATATTTACATACAAATTAGTACAATTATGCTACATATATAATTATTTGATACAAAGTAGCAATAATCTTAACTCAGGCTACAATAAAATTAATAAAAATATAAACTTAATTCTGTTTTATATTTTTTCAAAAATTTGGTTGATTCATGATTTATCGTAAAAAAATTTGTTACAAATCAACACATGTATTGTCATTAATAAATTTGAATTGTGATGATATTCTTGATCATAACTTGCTCATCACTATATTAGTCTTAACATTTGATCACAGGTTGTATAACCAATCAAAAAGCATTAAAGCATAATAACTTGATTATATACTATATTGCTATTCATTGGATATAACTATGGTTTTATTAGTTGGTAAATCAATATAAAACTACGAATTCCAAGAATCACTAAAAAAATTAGTAATTATCAGTCTAAATCTTTGGTAGAATGTAATTTTCTTAATGCTTGCTAATATATTAGCTATTTTTTTTATTGATCTTTTGTTTTTCTTGTAGAGCAATTGTTCTTGTTCTTGTACTTGCACCTATTTTTGCACTTGTTCTTGAACTAGAGACCATTATAAGATGCTTTCAAATTCATGAAATATTTGATTAACTTTTTTAGACAAAATAATTTGTAAAAATATTAGGTGTAGCAAATTTGGCAAATTTACGTTTAAGAGCATTAAAAGCTGATTTGAAAATTAGTGAAACACATGATGAACTTTATGTAATGATCACCTGCAAATTAATTTGGCTGCCAATAAAATAATTCCGGCCTACAACCAACATAATTTTGCTCAGTACTATTAGAGCAATTTTTAAACAGGTTAAACGGTTCCAATCCCTAGGTAATAACAGTTTCGACTAGTACAAAACATGCTAGCAATCATATATTATCCAAAAATTATATTATTCAAAATTTGGATGATTATCACAAAATTTATGTGTTCTACTAATTTTCAATCAATAATCAATTGCTAAAAATATTTACCATATTGTCATAAAATAATGTGCAGAGGTAAAATTATGATTTCAGCCTGTTTAATTTGGCTATGATTCTAAATAACGCCCATGCCCGTTGGAATAAAAACATTTCAAATCTAAAAAATGGGTACACAAAATGTTGAATGATTGTCACATACTATCTAACCAATCAATATTGTCAATTTTTTAAACCAAAATCAAAGAATTTTATATTTTCAAAAAAATTTACATTTACAATTCAAAATTTATATTTTCGAAGAAATTTATATTTACAATTCAAAATAAAACATAGTTGAAATAATATGGACAAACATAGTTTTATTGTTTCAGACCATTTTAAGCTATATTAGGGCTGTGTGGGCATGCCATTTATTACATAATTTTTACCATGAATACATGGTCAGAGGTAGTGATCATGTCTATATACTATATTGATCAATTAGAATTAGATAAAATGATCATACCATATATGGGTAGAAGTGGCTACTAAGCAAAAAATATTACATAATAAATGGCATTTTTTATTAGAGACCTATCTCTTTCTCTTCTTTAATATGTATATAGTCAGGTTCTTATATATAATTTCAACTTTTTTTACCTCCTCTCCCCCTAAAAAATTATCTAATTTTTGTCACTTCCCTTATTAGAAGCTAACTATTATTATTTAAAAATTTTTATAACCTTTATATTTTGATTTACTGTATATTTAATAAACTTTTTATAGTATCATGTACGTCTATTATTCTATTGAGGAGATTTCTAAACATTCATAATTTTGTTTTATAATTTTATTATACATTATTCCTATATAAACCAATTACCATATTCTAAAAACTTTTATTCATATATTTTAGCTTTTTTTTAACAAACTCTTATAATACATACAAAAAAGATCTAAATTCTACACTTATATTACTTTTCTAAATTATTATTTTAAGCATTTTGTTTTTTTGTGCAACAAACAAGATTTTGTCAACATAGTAGTGGCTAATTAATTACTTATAACTTCAATCAGTAAGGTGTAATATGAAACTTGTTGGGATTAAGTTGGATTAAATGAATCAATTGTAAAACAAGGTAAGAACTTTACATTTGTCTAATAATTTTCAAGTTTAACTGATGAGATAATCTACTTGACTTCTAAAAAAAGTGATATTTAATCAGTTGTATAATAATCTACAAAATCAGGTTACTCAGAATATTTCTATCTTGAGATACTGTATCTGTTTAGATCTATTTAGATTAGTAGATTACAAATCAAAACACAACCTTTTTGAAATGTATATTTCTATTTTTGAATCGTGTTTTTCATTTTTGAATTGTGTATTTCTATTTTTAATTGTGTTTTTTCATTTTTAAATTGTGTATTTCTATTTTGGAATTGTATATTTCTATTTTGGAATCGTGTAATTTTGGTTTAGATTGTTAACTACAGAACTAATATAAAATAAACAAAGTTGCTTATGTATTTGATTCAAGAATTTTTATATATAAGGGCATGAAAAATCCCTAGCATGGGGGACATTCGATTCCGATGATTTCCAGGATCTACGTTACATGAGTATTTATATTGCATAGACTAGTAAAACCGGAACTTCGCGTATAAGCAAACTTATGAAAAAACCTAGTATCGGTGCACTATTCCACTAATTGAATAACTTCGTAGCGAACGTCTCTATAGAAAATCAAGTTGCATCATGTTGCATCATGCCGTAATGAGGAGGTCTGTAAGCAATAGAAATATTATATACAGACAATAACAACACTTAGTAGAAGTTCAGTGATGTTCTAACTTGCCAGAATGGTCTTTTTTCTAGATTCTTTTTTAAATTCGAAAGTAGTTGAAGTTTAAGACGTGTCGAACAAACCGTAGCCAACGTGAAAGAAAGAAAATTACTATGTTATATTTATTCTATGATTCTTATTATCACGAAGTTTCTTTTTTTTTTAGTCCAGGTAACGCTTTGCTTAATTATTTAAGTTACAACAGTTATTTGCAATTTTTTCTTTTGTTGTTGTTTCTTCA
>QKWP01000548.1:158715-174497 GCA_003550325.1 Gigaspora rosea
TACTTTGCTTTAGTCTACTAATTATTAAACAATACTATTTAATTTATATAGATTTAGCTTTTATAATTTTAATTAACTATAAGTATCAATATAAAATTTTTTTGCAAAGTAAAATCTAATTTATAGCAAATTTATAAATTAAATTATTTTGACTAATTATAAAGCTCATTATTTATCATATATTTGTTTTTTTTTTGATATTTCTTATTGTAAAATTATATTGATAATGTCTAATCTATCTTTTTGTAAAACAATGGGTTATATTATCTATATGATTTTACAATAAGAAATATCTAAAATAAATAGTAAATAGTAAACCTCATTCAAAATACTCTAATTTTAGAAATTTGCCACAATGTTTTATTTTATAAAATACAAATATATTTTTGATAAAAAAAATAAAAATTTTATCAAATTTTGCTTAAAAAACTGAATAAATATAATTAAATTTAGACTATAGTTGTGTTATAATTTTTTACTCTAACTTTTGTATGCTTAATTGCCAAATCATATACCTTTATATCACATAACAAGATCACATGACAGAGGCATGCCCTCTGAGGCATGCCCTTTAACTCCATGCCCCCAACCCTACTCGTTACACCGCATACTGGTGTTGAACACCAGTGGTGTGATTTAGTCCTACTGTTAAAATAATATTATATTGATTTAGTTAAAAGATTATTTAGATTTGTCTCAAGCCCAAGCTGATTCTACTCAAATAAATCTTGATTTTACTGAAATTTGAAAATTTTGTATGTATATAGCTAATAAATCTATTTTATAATTTATAAGTAATAATTATTTTGTATTTTTAAAACTAAAATAGCCTGAAGAATGTTGCAAATCTATATATTAAAATATTAACGTGTGTTATGGTAAATAATTCAATAATTGGTTAGGATCAAAATGATTGATATACTACATATGCCCCAAAGCAAAGCAAAGGTTAATTGCTAGTATCTGCAAGGGTTAATTGCTAGTATCTGCAGTTACCATTAGCATATTTGAATAGATTTCTTAAAATTATAGAAGAAAACTTTATCAAAACACAATTTAAGATGCATACCATTACAACTTTAATAATTGATCTTTACTTTTGATAATAAATTTTTTAGATACTAATTAATTATTCATTATGACAATATCAAAATATTCTTACTCATGATTTAATCTATATTTTAAAATACTAACATGTATTATAATAAATAATTCGATGATTGGGTAGGATCAAAAAATAATCATGATCAAATACTATGTATGCTCTGAAACAAAGTAAGAGTTAGTTGCTAGTATAGTATTAAAGCCCATTAAATTGTTATCCAATTTAATATGCTTTTTGATCAATTTTGTAAATTGTTATATATTTTTACTATTGCTATAATAAAAAAATCATACTATTGTTTTTATATATTATTATTATATGGTCTATTACAGTATATTGCTCTAAATTTTAAAAAACATATATTACCCTAGTTATATTGATATTTGTGAGTCTTTAGTAAAGAAATTTCAAAAAAAATGTTAATATAGTGAGTTATACTGATATTTTATATTAAACTTTTAAAAAAAATATTGGTAGAAAAGATTTTACTATAATATTGCTATCTCTATATATTAGTAAACCAGAGTAATATATAGTATTTTGTTTAAATAGTTCATTAAATAGATATAAATATTTTTAAATAAGTTTTATAAGTAAATAAAAAATATAATATAACTGTAATTAGTTATTACAATTATAAGTTTTTTTATTTGTATTAAGATATATTTTTGAATATATATTTTTAAAAATACCATTAATTATATATTTAAATTCCAATATTTATATTAATAATAAAATATTATTCTTAAACTGTAATCTAGACAAATTTGCCTAAATTTTTTTAAAAATATTTATAATTTTTAAATAAAATAAAATTTTATTAAAAATATAGGATATACTTTATTTATAAAATATTTTTTTAAAATATATTTTATAAACTTTATTATA
Source organism: Gigaspora rosea (assembly GCA_003550325.1). Classification (NCBI taxonomy): domain Eukaryota; kingdom Fungi; phylum Glomeromycota; class Glomeromycetes; order Diversisporales; family Gigasporaceae; genus Gigaspora; species Gigaspora rosea. The sequence goes on from QKWP01000548.1 coordinate 160,709, forward strand.
AAAATTTTTAAAATTATTAATAAACTTTAAAGCTATAAAAGTTTAAAGTTTTTATTTTAAAATTTTTACTATAAAATTTTTCATTAGATTTTCTTAAATTTATATGTTTCCATTTATAAAAAAAATTTTTACTTTTACTACTTTAGTAGGTTTAGGTTGCAAATAAATATACTGTATATCATTGGTATATGTAGTCTGAGCTCTATTCTTGTACTATAATTTGTGAATAAAACAAATGTTTTAGAGATTTCTCTAGAAGTTTTTTCACAAATTTCCTTAATAAAGATATGAGCAAAACCTTATTTTAAAAAAATTTTCACTTCTAATACAAGTCTTAATTTTTACAAGTAAATCACAAAAGTTGCAATAATAAAGGTTGTAATTCTTTTTATAAGCTACAATATTGTATTAAAAATATAAAGCTAGAGCTAATATTATAGAGTTTGCCAAAAATTTGTAAATAATTTTTTGGCTAAAAATTTTTCTAAATTTTCTATTTTTAGTTTATAAGCAACTTAAACTTTTCTTATAATATAAAATTAAATACTACTATAATATTCAAATATTATTACAAAAAATTTAATTAAATAATTTAAGTTTTAAAAAAAGTAAATTATAAGTATGGCAATTATTATTTGTACATTAGTGTATAAACACAAGTACATATGATAACTTAAAATTTTGCTTATGAAACCACTCTTCGGGCTCTAACAAAAAAAATTCCTTGCAAAATTTTATATAAACTATAACCCCTTTCAATCCCAAAGCTGACCCTAACCCTAATCTTAAATCGGGTTTAATTTTGGTCTATAATTTATATTTTACACGGATTTGCAAATTAATTAATTAGTACCTGTATACATACACATAGTGTACAAATAGTTTTTTCCTATAAGTATATTTATAACAATTTTTTAAACAAATTTGTTTGAATCCACTTATAGTTTAAGGATAATAAATATATTATTTTAGGCAATTTCAATTTGTACACCTGTATATAAAACATAAATATATTAATAACTTAAAATTTTGCTTATAAATCTACTTTTTAAGTTTTAACAAAAAAAATTTATATAAAATTTTAGTATAAACTTTAACCTTAATTTAATTTACTTTAATTTAAAATTCAATTTAATTTTTCTTTAAAGATTTTGTATTAAATTTTTTTATAAATTATACTTGTAGCTTATATACAAATATAAATTTATTTTTATATAAATATAAATAGCTATTATAACTTGTTGCTTTGCTAACAGAGTCTATATTTATATTTAGGGAAGTGCAATAAATTATATAATTAGGGTTTATATAGGTCCTGATCCCTCCTAGTGATAGGACCATTGACCAATCAAATTTTATAATATTTAAAAAAAAACTCAAAAATTTCTTTAATCTAAAAATAAGCTATTCCACAATCAACAAAAATCACTACATAGTAAAATCTAAATTTTACTAAGCAAATCGATTAAACTCACTTAAGTAAACTTATTTAGCAGGTCAAAATAACTTACTACAAAATTTTTATAAATATTAGAAAATTTTTTATTAATTAACTTTTGATTTTTATATTCGATAGAAAAATTAAAATTTTTTAAAAATATATTCGATGAATGTATAAATTAAAAGTTAAATAATTTTAAAAATATATTCGATGAATATATAAATTAAAAGTTAAATAATAAAAAATTCTTCAATTTTAATAAAAATTTCAAAATATATATATTTTAATCTTCTGAACAAGTTTACTTAATTGATAATTATTAATTGACTTAGTAGAATTTAGACTTTACTATGTAGCAACTATCTGTGATTAACTAAAAATCAATTTTACTTCAATATTATTGGCTATTTATACTATATACTATATATGACTTTACAGAACCTGCCTAATTTTTGTTCACTAATTTATTATAATCTTAAAGATTATAATAAAATTATCAAAATTATATCTTATAATAATTTTATAATACTTATAATAATCTTATAATAATCTTATAATAATCTTATAATAATCTTATAATAATCTTATAATAATCTTATAATAATCTTATAATAATCTTATAATAATCTTATAATAATCTTATAATAATCTTATAATAATTTTATCTTACAATAATCTTAAAACAATCTTAAACCAATCTTAAAATAATCTTGTAATAATCTTAAAATAATCTTAAAATAATCTTATAATTATTTTAAAAAGATTTTAATAAAATCTTAAAAATATTTTAAAATAATTTTAAACAATAATTATATGATTATCTTATAAAGTTTATAATTATTAAACTATAATAATATTATTATTTTTAGATATTAGATCTTAAAATAATCTCTTAATTATAAAAAAAATAATATTAATAACTTTAATATTATTTTAAACTATCTTAAACTCATTAAAAAAAAAAGTGCTAGTTTCTGTAAAGGATATATATATAGAATATGATAGATGGGTAACCCTCTCTAGAAAATTATGTGATTTACTGTACTTCTCTTAAGTATAAAATATTAAATATTAAAACAAATTGAGTTTTGCTAAATCTCACTAGCAGTGATTATCACCGCTCATATGTTCAACCAATTAGATCGTAGAATCTTATATAACCAAAACAAAAACAAAAAAATAATGAAACTAAAAAATCTTAGACAACAAAATATTTTACTATGATAACTTATTTTCGAGCACTAAGTAAAAGTTTTTAGCGCAAAATTTTACATATAATATGCCTTTTTAACCCCAATCCTAACCCTAACCCTAAACCCTAATCTTAGCTTTTTAAAAAGTTTATTATAGAGCGTTGACGATCACCGCCAGTGAGATTTAATAAAATTCAAACAAATAAATATAAAAAAATATTTGCTATACTTACAGGTTCAAATAATAAATAGCAAATTTTTTTAAAAAAATCTAAACAATTAAATTTTTAAAATTTTTTTAATTATTCATATAAAACTTTAAAAAGTTTAAATAATTTAGATTTAAATAATTTAAATTAGTAAATAAATTAAAATAGGGCCCAGACATCTCTCATATAGGTCATAACTGGATTTTGACCAGTTTTGACCTAATTTGCTAAAAATAACAAAACTATATTTATTTAAATAACTTCTGATTCAGTAATTAGAATTGAATAAACTTATTTTTATTAAATGCGCCTTACTAAGAGCTTTATTTTTTAAAAAAGTTTATTCAAATTGGACTATTAGATGCTGTTATAGAATAGGTTTCTTGTATAAACACTTTATATACAGAGTAAAGCGGAGTTTTACAGTTTTACAGTTTTACAGTTTTATAGTTTTATAGTTTTACAGTTTTACAGTTTTACAGTTTTACAGTTTTACAGTTTTACAGTTTTACCGTTTTACCATTTTACAGTTTTATAGTTTATTATTATTATCTTTATATTATTATTGTATTATTTTATTACTTGCTTGAAAGATATATAAACCCTAGTTTTCTACCTTCCTGCACACTAGACACAGATTCTCCTTCTCCCCTCTTCTACACTTATAAATATTTATATCTCTTGCATAAATTATTATCTAAATAAATAAAATATATTTTGCCCAATAAATATACTCTTGGCATTTGATAAATATATACTGAACCGCTCTAGTGAAGTAATATTCTGCTTCCATATCGCTTCATATCTTCTCTGACCCTTATAAGATCCCTGTCGCTGTGTGCTATGTTGCAAGTACTATATTGAAGCTATAGTTACTTGGTGCCTTCTGGCGGAATTCAATTAAAACAGCTGGAACACTAGAACCTCTCTTCCTCCATCTCTGCAGGATATTTTTTTGGTTACCTCTCCTCTAATTAAGTAATTGTTTTTGGTTTTCCTGTCGAATTGAAAGAGATTCGTTCAGAAGAGCATACTTGAAGCCTCTTGCATTTGTTGTAACAGTATTTTCCTGTCGAATTGAAAAAGATTCGTTCAAAAGGGCATACTTGAAGCCTCTGCTTTTGTAGTACTTGATTGTTTTTGAATTAGTATTTTAGAATCAGATTTGCATTTTATTCTTATCTTTTATAGTTTATGATAGAAACCCCAAACCTGCTAAATCTAAAAATTGAAGTTATTAAAGTTTATTAACTAGCCTCTTAGATCTCTATATGAATAGAGCTTACCAAATTTATTTAGAACAAATTGAAGTACACGTTGTCAACCATCTTACTTTTCTTGCTGTAGAAGTTCAACAAGCTCTCAACCCAGACCTATCTTGTACAACTTGCTATCCTTCTGTCCACTATTTTTGAGCTTTTCGTACTTTTTGGAATCGATACCAACAAGCATACATTACTGCTAACTATACTCAACAAACTATTGCCGCTTTTTATACTCTCCAACAATATAACAATTATAACACTGCTAGAGCTGCTGCTAGAGACGTTGTTTTTAGCTATTGCTATAATAATCCCAACCTTAATCCTACTGAAGTGATTGCTGCTCTCCTTTGAGAATATACTCAGCACACTCTACGACCTATTTTACCTTTTAATTTTGAAGGAGACACTTTTGATCTGTATATCGAAGGCCCTACCCTAGCCACTCCTATTCAATCTGCACGAATAACTAATACCTTCAATAACCCCTCACCAGTACTATGCCCCCAGGACAATGACAACAATATTTTTACATTCAATCCTACTCCTGCCCCACGATCTATATATAACCTATTTCCAGAAGAATTAGATAACCTAGCTGAACCCTTTCACTCTCCTACTTTAGCTCCTTATGACAAAAACACTACCCATATTCAATTTTTCCTACACTTTAATTACCTACTTTCCAATTGTTGAAATCTCCTTAAATAACCCATCTTTTCGCTATAATACTCTTCCTCCGAATCCAGTTGTTCGATTTATTCAAAATATCAACCCTTACACTTATTTTCATGCACACCTGAACCTATAACTACTCCTCAACTACCTGTAGTCACTGAATTCTATTCCGAAAACCAATCTGCACCTAATACTACTCCTTTACACACTCTTCCTCTTCAACACCAATGCCAAATACTTGAACCACAACCAGAGTTTGTTCAACCTCAACTTATTGGAGCCTACCCAAACCAAGATATTGCTGAACAAAGAACTTATGAAGAAGAAATAAATTTAGAAAACTTAGAAGAAATAAATTTAGTTTGAATACTAGAAGAATTGGAAGAAGAAATAAATAATCAAGAAGAACTAGAAAAAGAAATAAATATCAAGCCGAAGGATCAGAAAAAGAAATACACTCAGAACCTAAATCAGAAAGAACTATAGAAAACAAAGAACCAGAACCAGAAAGAAATATGGCCAACGAAGCTTTAACTGCCGCTACAAATGCTATGACTACTCTTGCCAATGCTCTTGAACGTAGTGGTGAAAAAATCACTCATTAAAATCGACTTCTATCGTAGTAATGGAACTCAGGATCCTGTAATCTGGCTACAATAATTTGAAAGAGCTGCTAGAGCTAACTACTAGAGTCCTGCTCGACAATTAGAACTTGCCTGTGCCTATATGAAGGATAATGCTCAAGAATGGCTTGCAAGTCTTGAAAATGCCCCTACCCATTTCCACCATCTCCAACATAACCAAGAAGTTGATAACGTACACATCTGTAGTTTTGCCCATCTATTCAGAGAAAAGTTTAGTACTACTAAATAGAAAGCTACCTGGCAAAAGCAGTTATTTGAAATTAAACAAGGCGCAGATACAGTTGATACCTATATTAGCCACTTTAAATGCCTTAAAAGACAAGTAGATCCTGATAATGCTTTTCCTGAAGCTGTTATGATTCAATTCTTTATTCAAGAGTTACGACCTGAATATGCTATGAATGTCCAAGCTGCCGAACCTGCTGAATTGGATGATGCCATTACTGAAGCAAGAAAATGGAAAACTGGTTAAATAATGGCCTCAGCACATAATGCTAATGATGCCAACCAAGCTATTGAACGCCTTACCGAACAGATTGCCAAGCTCAGCATAAATCTCGCCAAAAAGCAAGCTACTCCTCCTACCCCTACTCCTGCTTATTATACTGACCAAAGTAAGGACTGACCCCAACCTAATGCTGGGAATGCCACATGTTATTATTGTGGTCAAAAAAGACATTTTATTCGAAATTGTCATGTTCACTACCAAGATAATAAAAAGGATTACCAAGGATACCAATCTCATGGTAGAAGTAGTAACTACTCCTCTAGGAATAATCGATCCTATGACCGATCCAGATCCAGAAATAGAAGTTAATCCCGAGATAGAAATTACAACTGCTCTGGATATAATTGATCCAGGAGCTGAAATCAGTCCCGTGATAGATACAGAAATAGCTGAAACTATCGCTCCTCTAATTGATCTAGATCTCGCAATCGATCATCTACACCTTATCTTCATGATATCTATACTCTTGATACTGCTAATGATTATACCTATAAACAATTTGAAGCCTTCTTGGCTAATGAAACTATTAGAATTGCCCTTGCCAATTATTTAAATGATGAACCCAAAACTACCCAGATTCAGACACCTACCTATACTACTCCTGTCAAATGTAATATTAAACTTAATGGAAAGTCCTATCATGCAGTAATTGACAGTGGTGATTTTGTCAGCATAATTGCTCACCAAGTTGTGAAAGAACTTGGATTAAAAATTGAAGCTTCTTCCTCTAGTCTTATTGTCTCCGCTACTGGACCCTCTGTTCGACCTCTAGGCATAATTAAAAACCTATTCTATAACAATGCCAAGATTATTGCCAAAAACTGTTTTTTTGCTTTTCAAATTTTAGGGATTTTTGCTAAAAAAAATTAAATATGATCTCTGTACTAGATATCTGGGTCCTATTAAAATATAAATAAGTAATATAAAGCAAAAATAGTAATTAAAATTAAAATTTTTACCAAATATCTTAATAGATAATCTACTAGTCACCTAGTGCAATAAATTATTTGTAAATAAAATGCTATAAACATCTAAAAAAAAATAATTTTTTACTAAGTTATCAAGTTATGTCAACTAATTGAAAGTTGTAGAGCTCATTGAGACATATTTAATAGCAGTTAGATTATTAAAATTAGTCTAGTAAATACAAAGATATTGTCAAAAAATGATTGGCTAACTATATAAAATTCTAAATAAACAAATATTTGTTTACATAAAATTTTATATAGTCACCAAATCATTTTTAATGATAACTTAGCATTTACTGGACAATTTTAATAATCTTACCTCCTTTGATTTGTTATAATAAGCTCTACAACTTTCAATTAATTGGCAAGACTCATTAACTTAGTAAAATTTTTTTTCTTGGGTAATTGTAGCACTTTTACTGATAATATAGATTATTATAGCAAAAATACTACAATTACCCAAGTAAAGTTTTTTTTACTAAGTTAATAAGTCTTGCCAGCTAAATGAAAGTTATAGAGCTTATTATGATGAATTTAAAGGAAGTAATTGGCCCAGTAGATGCTAAATTATTATTGAAAAATAATTGGGTGACTATATAAAATTTATATAAACAAATGTTTGTTTACATAGAATTTTACATATTAGCCAATTATTTTTTGATGATATCTCTGCATTTACTAGACCAATTTTAATGATCTAATTACTGTTAGATGCATTTTGACAAGCTCTACAACTTTCAATTAGGGATGTTAAGTGGTTCAGATAAACTGGGTTCAAACCCAGTTCAAACTAGTTTTTTTAGTAGTTCGTTTAGAGAAAAATTAACTAGTAGTTTCTGAACCAGTTTTATAATCTTAGTTTATAACTTGGTTTATAAATTTAGTTTATAAACTTAAATTATATAACTAGTTTAGAAACTCAGTTTATGAACTAGTAGTTCAACCTACTTAAAATAACCTGTGTAATTCTAATCTATCTATGTACAGTACATATATATGTACATGAAAAATAATTATTTTTAAAAGAACAATTGTTTTTAATATCTCTCATTTTTTCTATATATATCGATAATATAGATTTCCTGTTTTTATATATAAATGATTGCTAATATCAAATTTTGACTTAAAAATTTTAATAATTAATTTTAATAAGATAATATAATATAATTTTGATTTACATAGTTGACAGCAGCCCCAGCATATCCATCTTTTCAATTTGATGACTTTTCATCAATTTGAAAATTTAAAGGTTAATCTAAACTATATTTATTTAAATAACTATATTATTATAATTATTCAAATAATTATATTTATTCAAATAATATTAGTCATTCTGTGAATATTCGAATAAATATTTGTAAATCTAAATTTTTCAAATATTATAGTAATCAAATAGAAAATTAGTAAGCTCTACATGTAATAGGTTAATATCATATATTTTTGACATTAAAACATGAAAACTATCAAAATAAAATATAAATTGAAAACATTATACTGTAAATTTGTAATATAATTTGATTTAGGTCACAGATAACAGATAAGTACTAGGTCAACTTTTGTTTATCTAGCTCTATCTTTAACTTCTTTTCTTAGCATTAGATTTAAACAAAGAAATTTTTTTAATTATAAAAATTTCCATTAAATTTAATAAAAATAAGAAGAGCAAGGTCTCACCATTAAAATTAAAAAAAAATTGTGATATAATTAAAAAAATATATTATTAAACATAGTTTTTTTATATTTAAAATTAAATAAACTTAGTCCATAAACTCAAGCTTGAACTTAAAGCTAACCTGAAGTTTATGCTTTGAATTTATAAACTCAAGCTTAAACTCAAGTTTAACCTTTAAAGTTTGACTAAAGTTTATAAACTTCAGTTCAGTTTGTTTTTTTTTGAACTGAACCAGAACCAGACTAAATGAACTACTTAACATCCCTATTCAAATTTGTTAAAAATTTTATAATTTGTAATTAAGCTATTAAATTATATTGGATATATAGTAGTCTATATTGTAGTTTAAGGAATACCATATTATTGTAGAATAATGCACAGGAGCATTATTTCGAGGTTCAGCCTGAATTAAGCTTAATTTAGGGCAAAATTTGTAATTTTACCCTGTATGCTATTTTATAGTAATACAGTAGTATGCGAAATTTTTTGTCATGAATAATGTAATTATAAATAATATTTAATAAAATTACTTCACAAATATGAAGTAAAACAGAGAAATTACTATATATTTAGTTAAAAAAAAGATTATTAATCAATATAAGTTTTGATTAGTGGATAGTTATATGCATGTATAACAGGCTACCCTACAGGTATATAAGCTGAGTAGTGCTAGTACCCAAGCCCTACCTATATCATATAAGGGCCTGTGATTCTTAGCCCTACTCTGTTCTAGGTCTTGTAATTTGATGCCCAAGCCTGGCCCTAGTAGTACTACCCTTAGAGTACCCGTGGGTAGCCCTGGCCCATACAAAGGTCTACTACTAGTCAAAGGTGAAAACTAAGGAAAAGTCACTTTACAAAAATTATAAATAAACTATAAAAATAATTTCTATGATTTTAGTATTTTTTTTGCTTATAAATACAAATAGACTCTAAACTAATTACATTATTTCTTAATTATACAATTTATTTGTAAGTTAATTATTACATTTTCAATTTAATGCAACTATTATATCTTGCTATATTTTGTCTTAATAATATCTATACTAATGATATCAATTGCCTATTTGAACTAAATTATTAAGGATATTAGAATTTTTTTTATTTGTTCATACTTTGAAATTTTTTTTTAAAAAAGTTAATAGCTTAAAATTTTAACATAAACCTGTTTTCAGTTCTTAAATAAATGTATATTAAATTTAATTTTACTTATATTTGTACTATTTTTTAATATAGTTTATAAGATTGGTATGTTGATTAAACAAATAAAACAATTAATTATGATTTTATAAAGGCATTTTAAATATAAGAACTTTTTATTATATAGTAATTGTAATTATAGTATATAAATGATTGTAGAAGAGTAATACCATATCAAATAACTTTTATAAGTAAAAAATATAGGCAACTATCAATAGAAATCAGGCAAATTAACAATGTTTTTTAAAAAAATTAATAATTTTCATAGCTCATATTTTGATAAATTTTGATATTATTATTATAATTTAATATCTAAAAAAAGCTTATGATCTAAGCTTTCTTTTGACTGCTTATACAATAAATATGAAATTCATTAAGATATGAGTTGCAAAAGTTAAGGCATAAATTTTTTTAATAATATTGATCTACTTGATTTCTGTTGATAGTTGTTTATATGCTAATTTTGTTTTAGATTAAAAAAGAATTTTAATAAAAATAATAGTATAAGAGATAACTACAAGGTTAATAATAGTATAAGAAATAACTACAAGGTTAATAACATGCATGTTAATTATATTTGATACAAGAATAATGCACTCTATATCATATTTGCCCATTAACATTAACTGTTAAGTAATTGTAATATTAATCTTGTTGCATTTAAAATTTGTACACTTTCTGCTATTTGCATATTGTAGAAGTGGTCAGTAATGTGTCAGGTAGCTAAATAATATCAAAATTAATAATAACTACACTAATATACTAAAACTATAAATTAGTAAAGCACAAACCCCAAATAAACTATTCTCTTATTGTAGTGAGGTTTATAATTTCTGATCAGTTTATAGTTGTGACATAATTTAATTTAATCAACTTCATTCTAATATACAAGTATACTACTGTTAATTAATTTTTTTTTTTATTACTTTTTGCAAAATAAAATTTTAGTATACAATTATCACAGGCAGTGTTGTACGTTTTGGTTGTCTAAGGCCTTTTTTGGCCTTGTCCTTGTTCAAAATATCCAAGCATTCAAGATTGTCCAAAGCTTATACAGGCTTAAATAATTATTAAATTTGTCTAAAAAATATATAATTATACTGTATATTTTTTGAGGTGCTAAACACATTCCAGTTAAAATTAAAATAGATTGTCTTAATAAAATTTTAAGTAATTTTACTTTATTTAATTGTCCAAGATTGTCCAAAATTGTCCAAACTACTGTGCAAAGCTGTCCTGTGACAACACTAATCACAGGTACAGAAAATCAGCAACTATTTGAGTGCAAATTTAATTAAATAAGTAGAAATTATTAATGAACTTTACTTTTACTAAGACCTTTCAAAGTCAAAAGCTCAACTGAATTAATTTATTGAAGATAGAATTTTGGTTGCTTATGTACTTTTCATTACATATATAAATTCTTCAGTTACTAATTTCTCTTTTTTTATTCTACTTATTAACCCAATACTATTGATACTAGCAAATAGGATCTTATAGATAACAGACAACTATATTGAAGAAAAAGTGTTATATTTGACAAGTGAATAATTCAAGCCTTTATGATACTTCTGAAATAATTATTAATCAACAAACAATTACAATAATCCACAGTATGTTGGGATACTAAACACAGCAATTACAGTAATCTCAGTTATTAATAATTTTTGTGGTTTGCATTGCTATATCTACTCTAGTAATACTACTGAAATTGATTTTTGAAAAAGGCCTATTTTGTCTTCATTTGAGAAAATTAAAATTTTTTATAAGGAAGAGTAAATAAAATTTATATAGATATATTCTTCATAATTTCATCTATTTAAAAAAAGTGTTAAATAATTTCGTCTTTTAAATAAAATAAATCAAAAACAATTTCGTCTTCAAATTTTAATTTTGGGTTTTAGAACCTGAAATAATTTCATCCTCATGTATAATCTACTCATTTCTACTTTTATTAGTTATTTTTGCTTTTTTTATCCAATATTACCTGATAAAGGTATTAATCATTTAATGATATCTGATGAGTTTTACAAAAAACTATTAATACAAAAAAAAAATACATTATCTTTAGCACTTAAGAAATATGTTATAAAAGTTTAAAAAAAAATAAATAAAGCTATATATTATTTATGGTTTATCAATTATTATCAGATTATTAATCATCAACAGTTTCATAATTATTAATAGTTTTATTAAGATTATTATTTGACAAAATCTTATATCAATTTAAAAAAAGTTTTGTCAAGCATCTTTACTTTGCACAAGATTTTTAAAAGACTATATAGTATAATTTTTATAATTTGGATTAGTTGTTATAATTTTGGTTAGCTTGTACAATGCTAGCTTGAATAATTATCAATATTTTTTTAAAAAAGAGTGAACTCTTTGTTTATAAAAATTTTATTATAATTTATATAGTTCATTATATATTGTAATTTTAAATACAAATTATAATGTTATTTAGTAAATTTTTTTAAGTTAAACTTAGCTATCCAATTTAACTATTTTAGAATATTATATCTGCAATATATTTCTGTATCACTTACACATTTCTACTAGTATTTTTTTATATAGTTGGCTAGCATTACTAAAGGCAGTTATAATTCTAAATCTATTCTTTTATATAGTACTAGTTATTTACTATTTATTTTTTTTATAGTATCTTTTAGCAGTTTTCTATTTGTTATAAGGTTTTTAACATATTCAACTTTAGTACTAGTTGACAAATAGTACCTATATCTTTAATGATAGTTTTGTATTATAATTGTATATATAACAAAAACTTTATTAGTAAGATATAGGCTATATGGAGTGCTCCGTATTAAAAGGTCCCATTTTTACATTTATCTCATTTTGAGATAATTGAGTTTAACCATTTGTTTTGATTTTCGGACTGATTCGGGATTAATTAAATTTCACGATTTTGATTGGTTAAAGAAGGCAGGTGACTATCGGATAATCTCGTGACGTGTTGGCTCTACGCAGCCTCATGTAATTTTTCTTTTTAAATTATCTTGATTTTTTATTATGCAAATCAACTTTTATTAATAATTGAAAAATATCAATTATGTCAAAATTTACATGAATTTAATAAAAACTCATTTTTCAAAAAATTGTAAAAATGGGCCCTTTTAATACGGAGCACTCCATATTGTATAATATTGTTACTTCAACTAGATTTAACAAATTTATTATTATTTTTTTTTTGGTATTAAGGTAAGGTCTTGCTTATATCTTTACTAGTAATTTAGAAAAGCTACTACAAGGAGTATACCTTTTTGAATGAATACAAAATTTAAATTACATACAAGAATTGAAGCTCAGACTAATTTATTTGCAACCTAAACCTACTAGAGTGGTTAAGACTCATCTAGTTTGATAAAGTTAAAATAAAATTTATAAGAGTACTATATTTAACCCAATGGACAGCCCAAAAACTAATGTTCTTAAGAGCTGTACCAATAGGTGGACATGAATTTGGGTTAATATGAAGTTGATCAGGTTGGCCACAAGGACAACTATATGTAAATGTTCTGCATAAAGATGGTTGTTTTTTGATTTGTGATATATTAGAAGTAGTAGAAGAAGGATAAGTAATATTATTAGTTTTTTGCCATGAAGCAAATTGAGAACAATAAGGCTTTTACAATTGTTCATAGAATAATTCAGAGACTTGAAGAAGAATTTTTATAAGGGCCATGTCATTAATCACCTAATTATTTTTTATCAGAGGCCTTTTTCTTTAATATATATATAGTCAGGTTCTTATATATAATTTCAATTTAAAAAATCACCTGATTTTTGTCACTCCTCTAATGGTTTGTGAAGCTAATTTAGAAGATAAATAAAAGGGTCTAAGATCTTGAATAAGATGAGAAAGAATTAAGCCTATAAGTATAGTTTGAATATAATAAAAAGAAAGTAGAGCTGGTGATAAGTAAAAGGCTGGGTGATTATAAATAGTTTGAATAAGTTGAGATATAGCAGTAAGAATAATCTGGTTAATATTGTTTG
>QKWP01000548.1:174542-212882 GCA_003550325.1 Gigaspora rosea
TTGCATATAAAGCAGTTAGTATTTGGAAATAGGTTAGGATAAATTGATTGAAAGTGAGAGTATGAGGGTAGTTCATTTAAAAATAATTTAATTTTAAAAGCTTTAATGTTGCTAAGTTTGAAGTTGGTAAAATTATTTGAAGCTCTTTAATTATTATTAAAATATAACCAGGTGGAGTTCCAATCAAAATAATGAGTAAAATATGACCATTTATTTGTACATTGCTGAGAGAACCATAAAGCTATGATGTGAGCTTTGCAAATGTTTTTAATAAATCTTCGTATAGGTTGTAAAATTTGGGTATTTTTCCAATATAGAGTATGGAAAGTGATATAGAAGTTGGTATAGTTAAAGTTAAGAAAAGAAGCAGAAGTATGTTGATTGGTAAGTTGATCAGCATGATTATTAAAAGGGTTATCAGAATGGGCCTGAACTTTGTATAATATGAGTTGAATATTAAAAGATTTAATAATATTAAGGAGTATATGCCATATAGGCCATGCAGTAAATTTGAATTTTTTAGAAGAGTTTGGATTAAGGTGTATAAGTTTAGTGTATTTGGATATAACAGATTGTGAATCAATAAAATATAAATAGTAGAGTTTTATGGTACAGTAGCAATAGCAAATAGAATTGAAATTAGTTCAGTATGATATGAAGAGGACCAGTATTTAAGTTGGGCTAAAAACTTATGTACAATTTGATTGTTATGAAGTTGTAACCAACCAATACCCATAGAACATTGGTCAGTACAAATATTTTTAACAGAACTATCCGTATAGAAGGTAAAAGATGTATAATTATAATTATTTTGAGTAAATACTGTAATTGTAATAATTGGGAAGTTTAGTTAAATAGAAAAAGATTAAAAACTAAATAGTCAGAGATATTTAAAGTTGGAGATATAGGGATAGTAAGAGAATGCTTAATAGCAGTAAAAAGAATAAAATCTATATAATTTGCATTGAGGTTAAGCTGCTTGTTTGGTAAAATTCTACTATAAAAGAGTGTAGATAGTGTAGCAGATATTTCAATTGTACATGCAGAGGAATACAATTAGTATTAAAATTGCAGCCTGGGCAAGGCATACAAAAAATAGGAGAAAGTGGGTATAAATGGAATTGTGAAGTATTAATATTGGTAGTCCAATGAGTAACCAAAGTAGTTGTTTACTGGTAGGTAAATAGTGCACTCTGGTGAAAGATGTTTCTATGAAAGAAGAGTTTGATTATCTGCAGAGCAAAGTTGTTCTACAGTAAGTAAAGGATTTGTTTATAACGAAGTTGTTGTTTAAATGTTCTGTATTTAGGGTAGTGCTACAGAATTTGTTCAAGTGAAAGGCTTCCACTATTAATAACTTTGGGCCAAGTAATATTTGGATTTACTATAATATTGATTTCTAGTCTTTTAAGCAAAAAAATGATCTTAAAAGTAGTAGTTAATCTATTAGGTTCATCAATATTAGGAAAGTAGTGTTGTAATATTAATTGTTGACCATAAATTGTTTTGGAGTTGCTGTATATTAGTAATATGTACCTACAACTAATAAAAAATGCTAATCCTAACCCTAAGTGATGCCAGGAAAAATAAACCATTGGAAAAATAAGCAACTTTTTTTTTACAATGATGTCAGTTCTAATGGGATTAAATAAAGGTGCAGATGAAACTAATTTAAGAAGGAAAATAAAATTAGAACGTGAATTATTCATCAAGTTAATAAAATTAGAATGTGAATTATTCATTAAGTTAATATCAACTAGAGTTGCAGATGAAACAAATTTCGAGTTTCGCCATAATTCAATTTTCACAAGTTTCAATTATACTGTATTCATGTTATTTTTTAAAAAAAAAAACTATATAAAATTCCTCTATCTTTCTAAACTCAAATGGTTTAGCATATCTTACATTTTTTACAATCAATACAACAATACCAAAAAAAACCAAAAAATGAAAACTCCTATGATTTTAATCATAATAATATCGCTTGTATTCTTTGCCAAACCTTGTTCCATTTTTAATCCTCAAGACTCAGATCATGCACATAATAATACAATGAACTTCAAAAATTCTGAAGTCACCAATTCTTCTAAAGAAACTGCTGAGGATATTTTTGACTTAATGGTCGTTATCTTTTTGGGTTTCATGAAAAAATACCTCCAAATCATCTTATCATTTTTGTTTATTATTTGTGCATTCAAAGAAACAAATGATTATTTTTTTTTACAATATCTTTATGCATATTCAGTGTTTGCATTATATGCTATTTTAGGCAGTATTTTTTTTCTTATTCACGCTTTTAAACTTTATTATAATTCCCATGACTTTGAACCAGTTTTTAAAAAATTCTTCAAACTTAATTTTATGTACTTTGGTTTCTTCATTGTTCATTTGACTTTCTTTGTTATTGGTTCAAGTAAATATGTCAATAAGATAGCATTTTGGATCGTACTATTACCTTCGGTTCTTTTTGTCATTTATTTATTAAATGACTTAATTACTAAACAGGAAAAAGGTGAATCAATTTTATCATTATTAAAAAATATCGAATTTAGTTTTAATAGAGGTAAATCAAAATTATATAATACTTTTTTACAGTAAATATATGTTGTATTATTTTTTTTATTAATTTTCTATTTTTTATCATATTAGCAAGGATGATCAGAATATGCTCTCATTTCTTATTTTGTACAGTCATTGGTCCTTATTCATTATGGATAAAACTTTATTTTATTATCGTATTGATTTTTGTAACATTATCGGAGAAAATTAATCGAGAAATAATCAATAAAAATCCAATTAATTCGGAACATACCTAGTGTAGCATCACCTAAAAATCAGTTTAGTTTCTGTCGGAATAATCAAAATTACAACTGTTTTCATAAATTTTGACCGAATGATTATTAGATCGATTCGATAAGTTTGTGATTTCGATAATGATCGATTACATAATTATGTGTATATGACACCTTGATGTATATTGGAATCATTGTTTTATTTTTGCACTTCAAACAAGTTGGATATTATATTAGATTCAGTTGCTGTTACTTCAGATAAGTTGGATATTTCAGAAACATCTGTAGTTACTTCAGCCAGGCTAGGCATTTTTAAAATTTTTACTATAGACAAACAATCTAAAGGTTCCTAAGTTACTAAATCAATCTAAAGCATGTTGCCGTAATTCAAATTGTAATATGTTGTAATGTAGTAATTATTTATTACAAAAAGTAGTGCTTCGATCCTAATTTTTAAAGCCAATTCAGATTAAATTCGGATTCTTTGTGGTACATTCAGTTGAAATTCGAATTAGATCAAATCCGGATTCATTCAGATTAAAACAAAAATCATATTGATCAAATACGTGCGTGCACATGCACATACTTTTTAGCGCTACCAAAATAATTCAGAATTAGTGTAAATTTTGTAAATTTATTAAAATGTTACAACCTTTCAAGAACCTGAATTCTCAAGGCTATGGATACAATCTGTTAATTGAAACAAGTAATTACACCAATTTCAAGTAAACATCCTATAATTCTTTTTTATTCACGAATATATTATAATCTCTTAATTAAATTGACTAAATTGATTAAAAGATGATACCGATGCTATTGATTAAACAATTAATGATTTATCATAAAATTGACGCCTAAAAGATTGTAAAAATTAAGTGTATTGATAAATTTTTAATTTTAAATAAAAATTCAAACAAGCTTTGCTTTATAAAGCTACCTATCTTAATTGCTCTAACAATATTTAACCGCTTAATAATTATTCGCTATAACCCTAATTTCTATTAATAACATAGCCGGTTTGATATATTTAGTTTGGATTTTTCAAGTAATGCCCTGTTTGTCTTTTTTATATTTTTAATTAACAATTAATAAAGCCGATTATTTCATTCAGATTATTTACATCTGCTGATTCTTTGATCATAAAAGTTGGTTGATTAAAAGCGCTAATAATTTGATTGAAACAGGTTAGATTACAATATTTAGAAATATCAGGTTTAGAAAAATAACCTTTATTTCCAAATAACATGCGAGTGACTACTTACACGATAGTTATAGACCAACTTGTTGAATATTATGTAATTGAAAATGGGTTATCTTTCAGCAAAGGACTTTTTTAGATACATTCAAAAAATACCTTTTGCGATAGATAGATCTTAAATATTTGCTGTAGTTATAAATACCAAGTGAGCTCAATAGTAGTCGTAAAAGTATGAATAATTATGAAATGATAGATGATAATAAATATTATCCTAATAATTATTACTATGAAATTGCGAAAGATTCAAGAACCTCAACTGAAACCTTTTCATCAGCAGCTACTACACCTAGTGTTCAAACGACATACTTTTCTAAACTTTCAGATAGCAAAAATAAAAGTAATAAAACTAGTAATAAACCGGAGATTTTAAACAACTAATCATTTATTTTTTTTTTTAGCTAAGGAATCTGTAAAAAAGAGGCCATACAAACACAAACAACCATCATTTACTCGAGATTATTTTGATAAAAAAGTAAATGAAAAGGGTAAAGAAGTACGAGTTTGTAAAATCATAAATGAAGGAGGTCAAAAGTGTGGTACAGAATTTAAAAGTATAGGAAGTTTGACAGGAAACCTTATTACACATCTTAGGGATAACCATGGGATTGTTTCGCAAGATGGAGAAATTTAAAAAAGGTATAAATAAAGTTGCAAATAAACCTAGAATTAATTAAAAACTTCTTTTTTTTTAAAAAAAATACTAATGCTTTTTAGCCACGAGATTCCAAGATTACATACAGATTTTGCACTGAAAGTTCATCCTCATTCTCAACGTATTTAAAAAAAATTAGAAGAAGCACTTCTCAAATGGATGTTAATTCAAACCAGCCTCTTTCTACTGTTACAGACAAGGCATATAAAGAAAAAATATCTGAATTTGACACTGCTTTTGTTATTCCAAGAGAAAAAAAAATTAGAACAATGATCGCAAAAAGTTACAATTACAACCAGGAAGGTTTACAAAACCTTATTCAAAGTATCGAAAATATTTTGCTCACAACAGACCTCTGGTCCAGCAAGGCTAAGCATGGATATTTGGGAATTACAGCGACTTGGATTACATCAAATTTCGAAATTAAGGATGTAATGCTAGAAAATAAATATGTTTCCTCACCATATACAAGTAGAGTTATTGCTAAAGAACTTCACAAGTGTATTGTATCTTGGAACCTTGAAGGTTGTATTACATCGATCACTACTGACAATGGTTGTAACATGGTCTCGACTTTTCCTTTGCTAAATTAAAAAGATAGATGTGAAAATATTAAGCGCCTTTTGTGTACAGCTCATACTCTTTAGTTGGCAATTGGAAAAGGATTAGCACCAGCAGAGATTCTAGTAGCACGCTCAAGAAAACTAATTTAGTTCTTTCAATATCAAAAGCAGATTGAAATTAGAGCAGTACAAAAAAAACTTGGTTATACAGATGTTTTGTACTGCATTCAAGATGTATCCACACATTATTTGTTTACTTCACTTGATTGAAAAATAAAAAAGAATAGTAATAAATTAAAAAGGATACTTTTTTTTAATGATAAATAGGAGTTATTAGATCAACTCATCGATTTGCTAATGCCATTTGAGGAGGCAACATGAGAGTTTTCTGGAAGTACATATGTTATATTGAGTAAAGTCATCCAACTATTAAGGAAATGATTTTTGATTTAGCATGTGAAATACCACCAAGTAATAACCTTTTTTTAGATAAGGATACCGTATTTGAATCAGATGCTGAAGATATACAGTCTATTGATTGTGACAACGATAAAATTATTAGTAATATTACAAAAAAAAAAGTTTGATTAAAAATCCATTAAACACAACAGGTATTTTAGAAAAAATAAAACAAAATATTTATAATGCACTAATCTATTATTGGAATAATTCAAATAATCTTGGTTTGATAGTAGCTTTACTCGATTTGTATTATAAAAGCTTGGATTTTGTAAATGATGCTGAAAAGCAACTTGCTATTCAAAAGCTTCGTGATGAGCTTAGTAAATTAGAAGAACCAATATCTGAAGTATTAATTCATCCAATCTCGACTAATATGGAATCTTTAATATGGTTGCATAAAGAATATCTCTAACAGCGTCTAATGAAAAGAAAAAAAAAGATAAATTAGTGCCAAACCTGCATGCTTTTGATGAAATATTAACTTATCTATTATTACCATTAGCATTAAATACTGAAGACCCTTTAGAGTGATGGAAAATTTATTCACTTAAGTTTCCAAAACTTATCAGAATGGCTCGAAAGTATCTCGCAATACCCACTACATTGGTTTCGAGCGAAAGATTATTTTCAGATACTGGAAACTTGATTAGCCCTAAAAGAACAAGTTTAGATCTGACTTTAGTGGGTCATATATTATTTTTAAAAAGAAACATAAATGCAATACAGGTTTTTGCACTGGAATGGGACAATGAAACATAAATAAAAGCAGATAGCAAGTGTTTTTTTATTTTTGATTATTTTCTATAGGCAATTTAGATATTCGAATCTAAAGTTTTTTAAAATTTTATTTGCAATAAAATCTTAAAACACATATTATATACCGTATATCAGAAAATTTATACATAGATATTGATCGATATATAGCACTTAATAGTTTTATATCGATTATAAAATATCATTATATATCGATTAAAATATTGTTATATATCGATTAATTGAATAAAACCAATATATATCTATAATCAATATATATTATTTTTTATATTAAATCGTTATATATCTATAAATCGATTATAACTATAATTATTTGAAATGATATATGATGATTAGCAGATCTTTAACAATTATATAGTGTTTTAACCACGACATGAAAATTTCAACCCAGATCACTAGATAAAAAAAAAACCCCCCGAAAAAAATTTTTAAAAAATTTCCTATGCTCATCTAATCCGTAACATATCCTAGATCATAAAAATATATTCCACAAAACAAAAAAAACTTAAAAAAAAGGCCATTTTGAACGATCTTTACTATCTCTCTCTTTTCCTCTCTCTCTTTTCCCTTCTTTCCTTTTTACTCCTCTCTTCTTTTTTCTTTTTTCTTTCTCTTTTTTTTCTCTTTCTTTTTTCTTTTTAATATTTCGAATACATTCGAAATATTTTAGGACGATCTGTAACCTGGAACATATCAAAAACACGTTTGACTAATATTTTTGAAATGTTTCGATGATTTTTGATGATTGTATCACAAGATCAAATTAGATCTTTGTTTTTTTTGTTTATAATTTAGATCTTTTATTAATTTTACATTGTTTTCATTTTTCTTTTGTTTTTTTTTAGTTTCATTTAGTTTCGTTTTGTTTTATTTAGTTTCATTTTGTTTTCTTTTATTTATATTTTTTTTTTATTTTTAATTTTTTTTACTTTATTTCTACACTTTACTACTAGCACTTTGCAAGAAATCCAGTGACTTTTTGGTACTTAGCACAAGCTAACTCAGCCTTTCGACACTTTGCAAGAACATACAACTACTTTCTCTAGCAATTTCGAAAGTTCAAGAATGCAAGTTTTTGCAAGTTTTTGCAAGGTTTCGTTTTATTTATTTTTTCGTTTCATGTTTTTTGTTTTTGTTTTTTTTTATTTTTATTAATTTATTTTATTCTGGCACTTTGCAAAAACCTTCGACGATTTCTAAATTGCAAAAACACAAACTCGAAATGGAAATTTGAGGCTTTGTTTATTTTTTTATTTAGTTTGCTTATGTTTTTGTTTTTTTTTTTTTACTTAGTTTTTTAACTTTATTTTATTTTATTTATCCTTTACTTTTTTCAAAACTTTGCAAGAAAACGACTTGACTTTCCGGCACTTTACAAGAACACCAATTCTAACATCTCTGGTACTTTGCAAGAAGTCACTAATATGAACGAATATAATCAAATATAAGCGAATATGAGCAAAATATAATAGTTTATTTTTTTATTTTTTGTTTTTTTTTGTTATTTTTTTGGTTTTGTTTTTTGTTTGTTTCTTTTTACTTATTTTTTTTATTTTATTTTATTTTATTTATTCCTTACTTCTTTCAGAACTTTGCAAAAAAACAACCTAACTTTCTGGCACTTTGCAAGAAGTAGCGAATATAAGCGAATATAAGTGAATATAAGTGAATATAAGCGAATATAAAGAATATAATAGTTTATTTTTTTTGTTTTCATTTTTTTAATTTTTTTTGGTTTCGTTTTTTTTTGTATTTATTTTTTTGAATTTTACTAACTATAACCAGCAGTGATCATCACTAGTGTGTAATTAACCAATAAATTTGCAGGATTAGGTATAACGTGCAAATCAGTTGTGTAACAAAAATAAAGATTTTTTTTAAAAAATGCTAATATCTCAAGAATTCGTCTATGAAACTACCTTTGACATTCTAACAAAAAAAATTTCTTGCTAAATTTTGCATATATTAGATACACTGCTAAAATCCCAGGCCTCACTCTAACTCTAAAGTAAATGAAATGAACTTTTTTTGTTTTATCGTTATTGGTTAATTACACACTAGTGATGATCACTGCCGGTTATTTGTAATTAAATTCTATTTTTTTTGGCATTTTTTGATAATAATAATATATGTAATATTTAAAATATAATATATAATAAAAAAATAAAATTTTATATTAAATAGCAAAAACTTGTAATTATTGTATATTTAATAAATTAAAATATTATATAATAATAATAAGAAGTTTGCTATTTATCATCACTGGTGATCATCACCGGTGTTCAATTACCAATTAAAATTCAGGATCAGGTGTAACATGTAGATCAATTTTTGTATAACAAAAACAAAAAATTTTTACAAAAATTCCTAAAATTGCTTCTAACCTAAAATTTTGCCTATGAAACTGCTTTTTTTTATACAAAAAAAAAATTCCTTGCTAAATTTTACTATATACAAAGCCCTATCCTAATCTTTAACCTTTACCCTTACCCTAATATTAAAAAGATTTAATTTTTATTTAGTTTGTTTTGTTTATTTTGTTTTATGCATTGTAGATCACTGGTGATGATCACCAGTGGTGATTTGTAGTAATTTTCTAATAATAAATAAAAAAAATTTATAATTAAATTGCAAAAACTTGCGAAAACTTTTGAAAACCTGTAAAATGTTCAAAAAGCATGATTATGTGAATATAATAATTATTAATTGATATCATATCAGATATATATCAATTAATATCGATATATATCGATTACTATCACTATCGATAAAAATCGGCAAGAGGTATGAGTATCGATATATATTTTACTAGTTAGTAATCGATATATATCTATATATAAAATTTGCTGATATATAACAATAATAACATAAAAAAAAACTATTGGATAATTAAACTATTCGAATTGTGCCTATTTTAAAAATAAAACTTTATTAGCTTTGCATGAAAAATCATTGTATTAAAAATAAATAATTTGAAATACTAACTTTTAAATTATATATAATTTTTGAATTTTCTGAATTAAGAAAGTTCTTTGTATTCAATACTATAACATACGATTTAAGTCACAAGTAGGTTAGTAAAGTAAAAGAAAAAAAAAACAAGCAATCCCAATGAAAGAAATATGCCTTATTATGCTTGGTTGTTCTCGATTTACTTTTTTCTAAGGTTAAAAGTATGTATATGTATACCAGAAACGAATGCAATGAGTAAGGATAGGAATCATATAGTCATTAGTCGATTAGTCGACAATTAGTCGACTAATCGACTAAATTTTTTTATAGTCAGTCGATCAATTAATCGATTAGTCGATTAATTGACTAGTCAATTAGTCGATTAGTCGATTAGTCAATTAGTCGATTAGTTGATTAGTCGATTAGTCAACTAGTCGATTAGTCGATTAGTCGACTAATTGACTAGTCAATTAGTTGACTAATCGATTAGTTGATTAATCAATTAGTCGATTAGTCAATTAGTCTATTTTTTTTGTAGATTTATTAACTAGCGAATTAATCAACTAATCAATTAATCGACTAATCAACTAATCGACTAGTCGATTAGTTGATTAATTGACTAATCGACTAACCAACTAGTCGATTAGTTGACTATTCGATTAGTTGACTAATCAATTAGTCGATTAGTCGACTAATTGATTAGTCAATTAATCGGTTAGTCGATTTTTAGTCAGTCGACGACTAACAGTTTTAGTCGACTGACTAATCGACTAAAAATTTTTAACCGATTCCTATCCTTAGCAATAAGTGTATGGTTTATACAATGAGTTAAGCGATATTGGTCCGCGTGATTTATTCATCAAATTTTGTTTATTTTTCACATATAATTTTCACCTTTGCCGTGATTTGTCTATGAAATGTGTATAGCGTGAACAAATATCTAATGAATGTAACCAGTACAATATTATCTTTTATATACATGGCGAGCAAAATAAAAGGCTGAAACTGTAGTAATTTACAAATGCTATAATAAATAATATTAAAAACTTGATTTTTATGCATAAATATTGGTGGCCCGATGCAAATTTTTGTGTATATTCATTGGATATTAGGAATTTTCAATTTTTTTTCGTAGGATTTTTATTGGGTTAATGAAATGATAATTACTGATCGTCAAAGATTCGAGCGATCATTTTTTTGCATAGGTGCAGATATTGTGCATCGTGATAGAATACTAGGAAACAGGCTCTGTTAAGAGTCTGAAGCATATATTAAAGCACAAACCTCCGTCTGTCATCCTATCGACCAATCAGAAAATTCAACATAGAATTTTCAAATACTTGTTGCTCATGCTAGTACGTAAAGTGCTTGCAGACAGTTCTCATATGAATGATTACCAAAATCAATTACTTGTTAATAAAAACCATAAAAATTATAGATCCTCTGATGCCAGCGAGTTAAGCTTTTCATGAAGTTGCATGTGATCGTTTGGAATGAGAACTAAACATTTGTTTTTATTATATTAAAGGTATTTTCAAGCATTCACCCAATAGATCAGAGTAAAAATTCAAACTATATAGTCGTAAATCGAATAAATTAATAAGGTAAGGTATCATTTCAATGAATAAATGAATAAAATATGGAAGCTCACTCATCTTTTTTCGTAGAGTTATTCAGATTAGGCCACTCAAAGTTGATTTTTCATTTTGCACTACATGGATTTCAAAATTCGGGACAGACAGATAGATTATTTTTTAATTTACAGCAAATAGAATAATGTTTACAATTAAATTTATACAATGAATCAAAGAATTAGGCCGGCAGTCATATTTTTCCTGTCAGTCCTATCGAACAATTGCGGGAAATTAAGGTCTCCATTGGGTAACACCAGATGAAAGAGTTTCGAACAATTAGCACAATTGGGATTTAAAAAAAAATTAAAAAAAATGAAAAAATAGGGCGGCGGGTAATGCAAAAGAAAATCAACTTTGCATGGCCTTATATCTGCAATAAGAAGACAAAGCAAAGAAAAGAAATGTAACAAAACTTTGTATTATCATATCCCTTAGATTGTAGTAGAACACAGGCAAATTTGCCTGCGTTTTTGCACTTTTTTAGCTCTGATTTACTTTTTTAAAATACTAAAATAATTAAATAAAACTTTGTACAATTATATTTGAAAATAAGGATTACTTTTTTGCAAAATTAGTTTTTATATTATAAGAAAATAAATTATAGTTACATATAAGCTGAAAATAGATAATTTTAAGAAAAATTTTTTTAAAAATTTTATTACAATTTTTCTGCGATCTTATTTAGTTTTAGTTTTAGAACTATAGTTCTTAAGACAATATTGTAGTTTATATAAAGGACGACAACTTTCATTATTGCAACTTTAATGATTTACTTGTAAAAATTAAGACTTGTATTATAAGTAAAGATTTTTTTTATAGACAGGAACATATAAAATTTGAAAAAATCTAAAGAAAAATTTTAATAGTAAAAATGCCAATACAAGAACTTTAAACATTTATTATATTAAAGTTTTCTAATGATTTTAAAAAAAATTTATAACAAAGTTACTAAAACAAAACTTAAAGAATATTTTTTACTTAGAAAAGATATGGCTAAAATCAATATTTAAAATTTTATTAAAAATTTTAAAATATGCAGGCAAATTTGCCTGTGTTACAATCTAAGGGATAAGCTTTCAAAAAAAATTTCTAAATCATCTTATTGTTCCAATGATCTATAAACATAAATAAAGGATTATTTATTCTCAAAACAAAGATTTATAAAGAAAATTTTGAATATTGCAAAAAAAAAATATAAATAAATATATAATAAAAATAACAAAAATACAAAGTAATTGTGCATTAATAAAATATTTCTACTTCGCAGAAAATATCTTGAATTATTCTAGCTATTCAATAAGATAAAATTAATAATCTTTAATTTATCACAAGCTTAACTATTGCAGTATTCTATCACTCAAAACAATTACTAAGTCCAATATAACCAATCGTTTATTAGATATCAGAAACTATACACTCTACATTTCCATCCTCAGCTTTGTTTTCATCATAAGCAGCTAAATATTTCACAACTTTATTCATCTAAATTAATACAGTAATACATCATTAATCTCTTACTAAATTTGCTTTGATTATGGTAGCTGCGCGACACAGTCACGATAAAACCAGGAACGTGGTGTAACTGTTATCTTGCTCAACTGGTTATCAATTTATAAACATCTAACTTGGAACAAGTCACATACTGAAACAACTTTCAGATGTAAAGTATCTTTACTATATACTTCTCTTCTCTTTATTCGTTATAGTTAAAAGACTAACTTTTGCTCTTTCTATTTATATTAATTCTGCGATTACATATATTGTATTGTAATACTTATAATTCTCTAATTTTTCATTGTAATAAAATAAACTCTTAAATTCTACTAATAAAATCGTCTTTGTTACGGTGATCGATGATCACAATAATGTTGTCCAATATTATAATACTTGTCATAATTCTGGTCGACTATATTACCAAATAGGCCGTTCGAATTTATTTTCATTCTATCTTTGTACTTTCGCTTTGTTATACATTTCGTATTAAATCATTAACAATCACTTTTGGACAACTTAGTTCATAGACAATTAATTTGCAGACAAGATTATTCTACAGACGGTTAATTCACAAACAAATTCATTTTGTTGACAATATAATTAGTCAACAATTTCTTCATAAATTGCACCAGCTTTACCGTAAATTCTCGAAACAATGTCCATGCCCACTATTTCGAGAATTTATGGTAAATTTAAACTAAATCCTAATGACAATAACTAGAATTAATTTGTCTGTGAAATCTGATGTCATTAAAATAATTGCCAATAAACAAACTTATTTGTGAATAAATCAATTGTAAAATAATCTTACCTGTAATTACTGTAAATTCTCTGCGAACTAAGTTGTCTGTGAAGTAATTTTTGGTTAGTTGATGCTACCAAATAGAATATTAAGTAAAAACTCAATAAAATCAAAATAGATCACAATAAATAATCTTAAGACAGTCTGATAGCGATTGAGAATATTTTACCTGATTTCGTTCCACCACATGATACATATTACTGCATTGTCAGAATAATACAAATACCAAATCTGGTATTACGATCGGTTGGGAGAGCTTGATGAAATTGGGCTAGTTTAGTTCGATCATGAACAAATTGTGATTAAGGTTAAATGGTTTAAAATGATAACTAACATACATAATTACGGGTATTAAGAGTCCTCTTTATTAAAATGAATCAATACATTAGATTATTACTGAAATACTATCTATAACCCTACTTGTTCTTCCTCCATAAGCTAAAACCAAACCCTTATGTATTTTTAATTCGTATGGGAGCTTTAATGGAGATTCAAATCTCCAAAGAGTTATCAAATTTCCCCAAAAGGTGATCAAATCTCCAAACGGGTGATCAGATTACTTGTTTGGAGATTCAATCGCCTAACTATGCCACAAAATATGCCAAAATAAGAAATAAAATAACAATACTAACTAAAAATAGAAAAGTTGAGCATAAAACACTGGTATGCTTATAGATATATGTTACACCAGCACAACATATTGACATATGAAATGATAGCTTTTTAATGCCCAATCAAATGCAAGATTTTGCAAACTTGCCATTCTGGATGGATGGCAGGTAACCATACACTTCGTCAATTTACATGACTGCGTTCCTGGTATTCTTTATTTCTACCTTGATATCCTTTATATAATATTACACCTCACATAACTAGCTTTAACAATTTATAGCAACTTTTTATTAGACATATACGTATGTATTCAAAATTGGGTGTTTAAAATACATAACGATGTCCGTAATCAGTGGCAGGTTACGCCACTATATATCAATTAATTTCCAATTATATTCAGCAAAATTATAACTATGATTTTGCTTCAAAGTTCTAAGTCACGTAGTTATTTTCATACAAATTGTATATACAAAGTATTGATCTCACATTTACCCCCAATTTAAAATATTTTATAGTACTATATTAATATGAATCAGATATTTTAGCAATTCAAAGAATATTTTCGAAATTGAATTAATTAAAAAAAACAAATAACTAAATAAAAAATAAAGGCATCTAAACCTTTGCGATTATCATATAAATGCTATAGCTTAATAAATATGCTTTATGATCATTCTGGAAAAGTAGACTAGTGCCATTTTATTAATTCTTCTTGAACCATATATATTGATTCAAAAAATTGAATCAAATTCAATACAAAATTATTTAGAATGAAATTTGATTTTGCAACGCAATACTGAACTTTGAAATTACTAGCATAGTCCATAATTCAGTAAAGGGATTTGTAGTTTGGCTGACTTTTAAAAGAAATAAGGATCTGAAATATTAATTTTTTCATTTTCTTACTCATTTTCTAGTTAAGATGTATCTGACTTTTTGTAACTTGTGAGGTATTCAAAGGGTGGGGCATTCAAAGGTTAACCTTCCATAATAAAAACTTGAAAGTTGTTAGTTATTTTAGTGTTATTTTAATAAACCTCGTTAAATTCATTTTGTATTTTTATAATCTTTATTATTATTTTCTTTCTTTTTAAATCTGTAGGCATTTAAATTTCAATTTGTACATTAATTATGTTGGTTAAAAATTTTCAAATAAGGTAGCAAAAAAAATAGGATATAAATAAATATGAATAAATTGTATTTTATATGCTTCACTTTAATTCAAAGTTATTATTACTTAAAATTTGCTTTTCAAATTACTACATATTTATTTATCAAATTTTATATAAGCTTAAAAAGTACAGTCGGGCAGGTGATTGATGCTAGTGAGTAACCTGTCAAAGATTAACTATTACATAAATTCAATATTATTCATAGCTAACAGTTACGCTCTTGTTTTTATTAAAGCACAATTTCTTATTAATAATCACATAATAATCCCATAGAATAAAGTTCAAATTTAATGGTTGAATGCTAAATACTATCAGGGACTTCTATTTCATTAGCAGTTTTAGTAGCATATATTTTTGATAGCCTCGCAAAAAATTCTGATATTTTATATGGTATGCTTGTATATAAATGTTTAATTTTTCAGTAATTATAAGTAAATTTTACTGATCTTATCACTTTTCTTATTTTTGATAAGCCTTAACCATTTATTTAGTTTAGTAATTATTTCATTAATATTAGGTCGTTTTTTCGGATTAGAATTCAAACGTTGAATTGCCAACTCAACATAGCAATCAGGAGTACCAGGTGCAAATTTGGTTGTAATCCAAAATTACAAATCATAATAGCTAGATCCAAATCAAATTTATATTCATTAAACGACCTTTGCCCAGTTGTCATCTCGACCATGATAATTCCAAATGAATAAATTTCTGATACTTTTGTAAATGAATTTTTTGAAAGAGTTCTAGTGCGATATAAGGTAAAACTCCATATCCTTTACCCTTAAATAATAGTACTATATTTATTTTCTGGTTTTAGTGCAACTATGTTGTGCAGCTATCTTATATACTATACTGTACTGTATGTGTATGATATCTGATATTTTTTAATCTTAACCAATTAAAATACAGATTATAACCCAAATAATCTCTACCCTCAATCCGAGATATATTACGGATCTATTCGCTTTAAATTGACGAATAAGGATATCCGTATCTGATTCAAATGTCAGGTCAATCCAAATTAGTCAAATTACAGATCGAAGCTCTAACAAAAAGTAGTAATTGTAATAATATTTACTATATATAGTAAATATTATTACATATAGTAATATTTTATTATATGCAGTATTTATTATTACAAGTAGTAATTATTTTTTTTTAGCCTTTGGCAATCCTGCTTTTATTAACTAGGAAGACTGTATAACTTTGTATACAAAATTTTAGTTTACAATAGCTGCTACCAAATCCCTCCTTTCTCTAATAAAAACTTAACTTGCGCTACTTAATGTCTGCTAAGTACGATCTGCTACAATAACAATTTTCTCCTACAGGGGCATGCAACACTCTGCACATGCTCCCCCATGATCACTGATTGGCTGTTATTAGCCTTGTCAAGATTGCCAATCTCCTTAAATCCTCTTCACCTAGCTTCAATAGTAGAGTGATTTCAATCCAAAGACAAAAAGAAAAAAGATATTGTACAAGCAAGAAATTTAAAAAGGGAGCAAAAAAGGAGAGAAACTACAAAACCTAAACAAAGACCAAAAATGACAAAAAGAAAAGAAGAAAGATGAGAAAGACAAAGAAAAAAACTAATCTATAACAAATACTTATAAAAATATATAAACATAAAAATTATATAATACTATATAGAAACTCTACCAAAGTATTATATGTAAACTATAAACAGAAAAATATACACTAAAAAAATCTATGCCTAAATTACAGAAGAAAAAAATTTCTATGATATTCTAGAAAAATCTCTGACATGTCATTTATTGTTTACATTGTAGCAAAATAAGCACTCATGATATTGACTCTAATTAGGTAGGTGCAATCCTGATTTGGAAGGTGTAAACACTGCTAATCTTCTGGAAACAGTAAGCTGGATTTCCCACTTTTTGGCGAAATTTCGAAAAGACCAAGAGAAAGTACTAGAAGTACCAACTTGCAAAGGACTGAAAGAGTATATGCTATCAAAATATTATACCAAAAGTATGTTTCCACAGATATTTCTACTCCTTTTAACAAAACTTTAGAGCTTTTAGCTCTACTACTTCTTTTATAGTACCAGAGTCTTCTACTGGGAGTCAAACCCAAAAGGAGAACTCTTTTTTAGCTCTATTTTAGTTATCTCAATATTTGATCTGGAACTCTGGTTCCTAGTTGCTCCAAGGTAAAGTTTTGTTGTGTATAAGTATAATAAAGATGTAACAAATATTACATAATATTTTAGAGAAGAGGGGTCTCTAAAATCTTACGTTAAATATAGAAGTTCATAATAGTCAATCAAATTTCTCTTATATAGGGGGGAGGGGGTAGAGGGTATAGTAAAATTATATTATGTAATATATGTTACCACTCTAATTGTATAGTTGTCATAGGTTAGTAGTTATGAAAAGGTTGGTACAAGGGATCATTGGAGACAAGTAGTAATTATCATTACATGTAATAATTTTTTTTTATTTTTTATTTTTTTTTTTAATCTGGATGATTTAGCCTTTATTTCTTAGTAAATGCATAGTGACTGTTGTTCGTACCGATGTACATATACAGTATATCAAATTACAACCTAAATAAAGACTCACTCGATACAAAAGTACTCAGGTACGACCTGCCATTTTACAAATTTGTCTCTGTCAGAGTCCCAATACTTGTTGAGACTTGATTCCCAAATATCACTGACCAGTTTGCTAATGCCGTGTTAAGATCATACTATTTTTCTTAAATTTTTTCCTTTTTCATAAAGGGCAAATGAAAAAAGGAAAAGTAAAAAAAACTAACAAGAAAACAGACTATACAAGAAGAAAAAACTAATACAAAAAAGAAAAAACAAAGAAAAGAAGCTAATTCTGACACGGGAAACAGAAAAAGAAAAAAAACAAAAGAAAGAAAAAAACAATACTGACTAGTGATAAAAATTACAGTCAGACCTCCCTATAGTCACACCCCATATAGTCACACCTCTATATAAGCACCTGATTTTGTGTGCCAGACTCAAACATAGTAAAAAACCTCATTATAGTTACAAATCACTTATAATTACTATCACCATGAAAATTTGATTTTTTAACAATTTTATTAATAAAAAACTCTCATTATAGTTACCAATTTTTAACTAAATGCGGATTATAAAATCTGATTGGCCAATTTCATATTCATGTATATTTAAAATTATCTATTAAAGCTTCTTAAAGGTTTGACAACAAATAACTTTTGATTCAATGATCCAATTTAGATGAAACAACTACCAAAATGTTCGTCTCAATGAGACGATTCTAATGAGCCCAAAATCGTTAAAATCGAATCACACGCTCCTGAGATCGTTAAAGATTTGTATCCCTATAAATGTTTAAGAATTGATTAAATTTAAACATCTGAGTAAAAAATCCTTAATAATCTTAGCATTTGTAATTAAATTTGGATGATTTTGGACTCTTTAAAATTGTCTCATTGAGTCAAACACTCTGGTAGTTGGTTTATCCAAATTGGGCCACTGGATTAAATTTTTTAATAGTATTTTAAATATGCGCAAATATATTACTTATTGGCCTTTGATCACATGACCATAATGAGGTATTTTATTTATAATCACACCTCTTTACAATCACCAAAATAGGGTGCAACGGACTTGGTGATTATAGAGAGGGACGACTGTATATAATACTGTACAAGGAAATACCTCATCAAAGTCTTATATATACATATAAGAAAAAAAAATTACGCCTAAAAGAATATTCTAGAAAGAAATTTCATTTCGGGTTTTCTCCAAAATACCTCACATGTCATTTATTGTTTATCTCGAGAGATTCATTCCTGACTTGATCCCGATTTGGTAGGCATGTTTCCAAATTAGAAGGAGTAAACAATGCTGATATTTTGGAGGGGATAATTCTGAATCGCCCACTTTTTAGAAATTTCGAAAAGTCCAAAAAGACGCAAGACGTTACTTGTAGCAAATTTAAAAGAGTGTGTAGTTAAAAAACTTATTATTTTTTTGTTGTTTACCATTGTTTTACTACAGGTTACTTCGTTAGCAAATATTCTTTCCATGAACTTCCACCAAAATTTCTTGTACAAGAGCGCCACCTCCTGCCAGTTATCTTGTAAAAAGATGCTTTTGGCTTGCATGCCGAATATACAAAGAAGTCCCTAAATAGAGAAGTTGACCTTTATAAAAACCATATTCCTGTGTTATCCTACTATACTTAGTGTATAGGTGACTTTTCAAAAATAAAAATTTTTTGTTTTCTTTTATTAGAAAATTTGGACCAGTTGATTGTTAAAAAGAGTTGTTTTTTTGCAAGTAATAATTATTATTACAAGTAGTAATTATTATTACAAGTAGTAATTATTATTACAAGCAGTAATTATTACTAGAAAAACATGAAATGTTAAAGTCCGGAGCATAATAGTCATTCAGATAATTTTTTATGGGATTAAACACTATATCGGGCTGATCCATATTGATCTGTTTATATATTTTGAAATGCTGATTGGCTTAATATCATGTGAGCAGAACCCGATACACACAAATTTTGGTCAATTGCTTCAGTGTAAAGTCCTCCACTATGCTTCAAACAATTACAAGTAGTAATTATTGTTACGGCTAATGCTCTAGTTGACTAATACTAAAGCTCAGGGGTCTTAATTGGAAACTATAAGTTCTGCTAAAATCCACATATACTATAAAATCTATACCAAAGCCCTACTCTAACCCTATAAGACAAAAGCGAAAAAAACATTCAAAAAAATTTTTAAATTTTATATCAAAATAGATCAAAGCTTCAGCATCAGCCAACTTTAGCATTAGCCGTACCAATTATTATTACAAGTAGTAATTATTATTACAAATAGTAATTGTTATTATAAGTAGTAATTATTGTCATGGATGATTGTGAAATCGGATGATGGTGAAATTTGGGGTCTCAATATAAAATATAAACCCTACCAAATCCACCTATACTCTTTTATTAATAACCCTAACCCTAAATCCTAATTCAACCATAAAAAAAAATTTAACAAAAAAGGCCCTAAAAATTTTTAAAAATCGTACATAAAATAGATTCAAATTTCACCATCATCCAATTTCATGATCATCTGTGACAATTATTATTGCAAGTAGTAATTATTACATGTTGTAATTATTATTATAAGTAATAATTATTGTTATAGTTAGGGAAGTGCAGTAAATCACGTAACTTCCTGGGGGGTCCGCCATCTATTACATCCTATATATATATAGTTTAAATAGCCAATGATATTGAAGTGTTCGTCAACTATATTTTTTTAAAAAATTTTATTTTTCCGTTGAATGTGAAAATCAAAAGTCAATTAATAAAAACTTCTCCAATACTTATGAAAATTTTGTGGTAAGTGTATTTTGATCTGCTAAATAAGGTTACTTAATCGATTTTTTCGATTTGCTTAGTAAAATTTAGACTTTACTATGTAGCAACATTTGTCAATTGTGGGGCGAATATATTTTTTTAAAATATTTTAATTTTTCCATCAAACGTAAAAATCAAAAGTCAATTAATAAAAAATTCTTTAATGCTTATGAAAATTTTATGGTAAGTATATTTTGATCTGCTGAATAAGGTAACTTAATTGATTTTTTTCGATTTGCTTAGTAAAATTTAGAAGTCAATTAATAAAAAGTTCTCTAATACTTATGAAAATTTTGTGATAAGTGTATTTTGATCTGCTGAATAAGGTAACTTAATCGATTTTTTTTTTATTTGCTTAGTAAAATTTAGACTTTACTATGTAGCAACTTTTGTCGATTATGGGATAACTTATTTTTAGGTCAAAGACGTTTTTGAAATTTTTTTTAAATATTATGAAATTTGGTTGGTCAATAGTCCTATCACTAGGGGGGTCAGGACCTATATAAACCCCAATTATGTAATAAACCGCACTTCCCTTATAGAAATACTAGGAAAATGAAAACCATTTAGGGTCCGAAGGTCCAAATATAAGCCAGTAGGCATCAGTTGGATTGTTTTGATTGTTGTTTTTTTACATTA
Source organism: Gigaspora rosea (assembly GCA_003550325.1). Lineage (NCBI taxonomy): Eukaryota > Fungi > Glomeromycota > Glomeromycetes > Diversisporales > Gigasporaceae > Gigaspora > Gigaspora rosea. Next base: position 195,739 of record QKWP01000548.1, read on the forward strand.
CACTGATCTAGCCAATCAAAATTTGTAATTTGTGGACATACACACAAACAGGTCACTATGACTCTACCGTAATATCCTTCAGACAATAATATAATACATATTGCTAAATTTATAACATCATATATATAGCCAATGAATACAAATTATATACTAAATTATAACAAAAAATATAGTGAATAAACCCATATCAACTATAATATACTACATTTATAGTCAAACCTCATTATAGTCACTCTTGATATAGTCACAATCTTGATATAATCACACTATTTTTAAGCTCTAACTATTATAAACTATATAAAATTGACCTTTATAATCACTGAATTCTTGTCTCCTGAGCTAGTGATTATATTAAGGTCTGAATGTATACTAATTTGCAATAATATAGTGAATAAGCTCGCATTAACTATTATTTATAATATTAAAAGGTTAAAATATTAACTGAAAACTTAGATTGAGTTGTATTATATAAGGCATATTTAAACTTCTAGTTCAGAAAACTCGCCTGTATTAGTATTTCTGAATAACACGCCTGAACATACTTGGAATTAGACACAGGTTAGCACAATAATTATTTTTTTATAAATTTAATTACTAATAACATATTATATTTGTTATATATTATAATATATGAAGTAATATTACTACATGTAGTAAAGATTACTATATGTAATAAAGATTACTACATTATTACATGTAGTAAAGATTACTGCATGTAGTAAAGATTATTACATATAGTAAAAATTACTATATGTAGTAAAGATTACGACATGTAATAATATTTACTAAATTTAGTAATATTTACTACATGTTGTAATCTTTATTATATGTAATAATTATTACTACAATTATGGTTTCAAAAAAGTTTTTGTAAATATATGTAGTAAATATAATTGTAGTAATTAGCTAATTACGACAACATGCTTTCATATAGACGCATTCAACTCTTCCCATCGATCACTTGTCCAAATTTCCAAACAAAAGAAAACCAAAAATTTTTTTAGTAAAAGACGAAGCAACTATAGTACTGGTTTTATAAAGGTCAACCTTTTGCTTCTTTTCTGTTCTGTTCTTTGGAGACTCCTTTATATATTCGGTACACAAGCCAGAAGTGTCAGTTGTGCAAGATAACTGGCAGTGGGTGCCCTTGGTACAAGAAATTCTGGTGGAAGTTTTTTTTTCGTTGACGAAGATGCTATAGTTGGCTAGGCGGTGAACTAAAAAATGAGTTCTTCAATACTTTCGTTACGGTTATTTAGCGGCAAAAACATAAAGACCATATCCACAATATCATATTCTCGCTTGGAGTCCTTTTTTCTGGAATTTTGAACGAAAAGTGGAAAAACCAGTATACCCCCTCCAAAAGATCAGCATTGTTGTTCCTATTCTAATCGGGAAGAAAGCATGCAGGTAGATAAATAGGAACAGATGCGTAATGAGACGTGGCGCAGTGGAGTAGACAGATCTGCAGAAACCAAATTCTAGAATGTTCTTCTTATACACATATAATACTTTGGCAAGACATTTTCTTGCGCAGTATTATATAATTTTTATCGTTGGGTATAAACGTAAATGTGCTATCATAGTCATTTACTTTTTGCTCTCTCCTTTTTTCTTTTCATTTTTGTTTTTGTTACTTTCTTTTTGGTCATTTAGATATTTTAGTTTTCCACCATTTTTCTATTCCTTTTATTTTCTATATTTGTCTTTTTTCTAGTAGTACCCTGCTACTTGAGAAGTAAGGAGAAGAGGGTTTAAAAAGTAGACGGTTATGATAGGCGGCAAGCTCCATCTGTGATTCGGACACTCTAAGTCTATTGAGAACTTGGGTTACGATGAGAAAAAGTTTGATATAACAGGTCACATTGAAGGATCGTTAGGACACCTGGGTGGGTTGCACTTTAAGTATTAACCTTCTAAAAGTAAGGTATCAAGTTGTACTAGTATTACATAATTGATGAAAAATAAAGTTGCGGCATGACTGCCAAATTATAAAAAAAAAAAAAATTACAACAACATGCTTTAGGTCAATCATTTCGAGTTTTACTAAAACGCACCTATGGTGTTACACCATGTTACACAAAACGATTAGAATAGCCAATAAAAATTTAAGATCAGGTATAACATAAAATTTCGTTTCTTTGTTTATTTTTTTAAAAAAATGTTCATATTTCAAAATTTTGTTTATGAAACCATCTTTGGGGCTCTAATAAAAAAAATTCCTTGCTAAATTTTGTATATACTAATGCCCTACCAAAATCCTAGGCCTAACTCTAACCCTAAAGTAATTCAAATTTATTTTTTGTTTTATTAAATTTTATTTTTTTGTTTTTGTTACACAGATTTGCAAATCTAATTATCTCTGGTGGTAAAACACCATAAGTGCGTTTTATAATAATTGATCATTTCAATATTTTTTATTTTGACCTATATTTTATAATAACCATTATAGCTTATTAAAAATTTTAAATAAAAATAGTATATAACTTTTACTTTGATTTTATTGATTATAGTTGTATTGCTTTTTTTATAATTCAATTCATGTTCATATTAAACTTTTTTTTATTAACTCCTGCTTGTAGAATAAATTTATTATGAAAGCTTATCTCAAATTCGAGTTCTTTTTTTAATTTTTGTTAAAGATTTGTTGATTAACTAGTACAAGTTTTCTATAAGTTTTTGTTCAGACCAAATACACCAAACATACCAGCAATTGGACTCACATTAAATCAAAAATAAATTTTAAATGTAGTATCAGTCTGAATATTATCTTTATGTATTAAAAAATATATGTCAATAGATATTAATCACAACCCAAATTAAAAGTTTATCAAATCGACCAAATAATAATTTAGAAATAGCTATAAATAATAGCACTCTGATAGTTAATATATCTAATATATTGATAATTTATTATACAATCAATAAATAAAGTCCATAAGTTGATCAAATACTTTTGATATGTGAAATATAAATTTAAATAAAGTTCGTAAAAAAAAAAAATAAAATAAAATAAATTAAATTAATCTACCAAGTTTGTTTCCACTCCATAAACTAATTGTTTATATTGTTTCAAATCCAATAATTTCTTAATACTTATACAAAATCTGTCTGCCATGCATATTGTACATCTAAAAAATAATACCTAATCTAATTTTTTAGCTGAATTCATTTATATTATTTCCTGTAAAATTCATCAAATTACTTAAAATTTTTGTGATTTATTTTATACAATCCTTTTTAATAATCTAATACAGTGATAAGATCTTTAATTAATCAATATAAACAATATAAATGTAATTTTTATTAATGATATATAACTAATGCTAGTTGAAAATAGACTCATTACAATTTATTATGAAAAGGATATAAGGGAGGTGCCAGAAATCAGCTGATTTCTTAGGGGGAGAGGGTCTCTGGCCTAGTCAGGTTATTATATATCCTTTATTCTGATTGGCTAATACAACATATTATTTATATAATATATATCAATTATTATAAAATGCACCTATAGTGTTGAAAACTATAGGTAAATTAGATTTGCAAATTTGTGTAACAAAAACAAAAAAATAAACTTTTATAAAACAAAAAATAAATTTTTATTACTTTAGGGTTAGGGTGAGACCTGGGATGGGGCAGGGGCATAGTTTATACCAAAATTTAGCAAGGAATTTTTTTTATTAGAGTCCCAAAGGCGGTTTCATAAGCAAAATTTTAAGTTATGAAGGTTTTTTCAAAAAATAAACAAAAAAACAAAATTTTATGTTACACCTGATCTTAAATTTTGATTGGCTATTCTAATAGTTTTGTGTAACATGGTGTTCAACACCATAGGTGCATTTTAGTAAACTTGATATATATTTAAAAATATTATATATAAAAATTTTATTAGTTAATAACTTTTTATTCACAGGTCCAATTTGGATAATTTAACTACCAAAATGATCCTCTCAAAGTGAGGATTCTAATAAGCCCAAAACTACAAGAATTTAATTACAGGATCATTATTACTATATACTATATATAGTATTTATTTAATAAATACTATATGTAGTAATAATGCACATATCTATATCGATCTTATGATCCTATAATTAAATTCTTGTGGTTTTGGGCTTGTTAGAATCCTCTCTTTGAGAGGATCATTTTGGTAGTAAAATCATCCAAATTGGACCAGTGAATCAAATATTATTTATTATATTCTATATAATATTTAATAGTAAAATAACTTTGATCTACTGGTCCAATTTAGATGATTTAACTATCAAAATGATCCTCACAAAGAGAGGATTCTAACATGCCCAAAACTACAAAAATCTAATTACAGGATCATAAGATCGTTATAGATTTGTGTATTATTACTATATAGTATTTATTTAAAAAAATACTATATAGTAATAATATACAAATCTATAATGATCTTATGATCCTGTGATTAATTTTTGAGGGTTTGAGCTTGTTAGAATCCTCTCTTTGAGAGGATCATTTTGGTAGTTAAATCATCCAAATTGGACCAGTAGATCAAAAGTTATTAACTATTAAAGTTTTAAATATTTTTAATTGATCTGGAGCGTAGTGGAGGATCCTCAATTTCTATGCATTAAGTGATACAAAAATTACGTTTTTGATGCACTTAGCCCCAAAAAATAGGCTTTTTTGATGTATTAGTATAAACTTTATAAAGATCATATCAAAAACGTAATTTGAAAATTTTTTGTCTATTATCACGCGTGTTCAAATTTGTTAATTTAGTAAACAAAAGATGCATATTTATGCGTTTGTGTAATGAGATGATCATCATATGATATGCTTTGGATCTAACAATACTATGCATTTTCCTAGTGATAATTTAATATATGTGAAATTTATTGGCTATTAAACCAGTTAGGTGGAAGGTGGGGGTAGGCTTTATAGTAAATAGAAATCAGATGATTTCTGGTGCTCCCTAATATAGAGATTACTCAAAATGAAAATAAATTGATAATAAAATATGTTAATAAATCTTTGGTTGAAAAACTCTTTTCTGTAGATTTGAAAATTATAAAAAAAAACTTCAGAAGAAAATTTTAGCATATAACCATACTATAATTTGTTAATATTGGTCACTACTGGCTCACGATTTAACTAAAGTAGATATAATTACTAGACATAAGAGGAAAGCAGTCCTACTACAAACACCAACTTCTTTCTTCCTCCTTTCACTATCTCTATGGGAGTTGAAAAAACACTCAAAGCTCACAGACAGAAAATTTGCACCTTACAGACAGTGTTGTTACAGAACAGCTTTGGACAGTAGTTTGGACAATTTTGAACAATTTTGGACAATTAAATAAAGTAAAATTGCTTAAAATTTCATTAAGACAATCTATTTTAATTTTAACTAGAATGTGTTTAGAACCTCAAAAAATATATAATCATTTATTTTTTAAACAAATTTAATAATTATTAAAGCCTGTATAAGCTTTGGGCAATCTTGAACGCTTGAACATTTTGGACATGAACAAGATCAAAAAAGGCCTTGGACAGCCAAAATGTACAACACTGCTTACAGGGTTGCAGCACTTAGAGCAGATATGCCAAAAAACAAAAAACGCAAGACGAGTAACTTCTTAGCTAACTCCTCTCAATCAAACATAAAAAAATCTTTTCCTTATAGAGAACGCCCAAGAATCTTCAAAAAACCTTCCTCAAAAACAGGCAAAAAGTAGCAATTCCAGCTTACCTCCAAAAAAATCTTCAATGACGTCATCACAACAACAAATCAATAATGATCGAATTTATTCCCATGCACTTAATGATATCATTACAACAACAAATTGGCAATAATTCAACTTCTCCCAAGCCCACAAGCCTCATATACAAATATATACCAGGTCCAGAGCAAAATAACCAGGACCCTCAGGAACTGGACCTTTCCCTTTTTATACTCGACAAAATGGAAACAGACTCAGAAATAATCTGATTCCAAAATCTACTCAGCAACTGTAATACTTCTGAACCAATTCTCAAATTATGAACTAAAATAACAGTACAGGAAAGATAAAAGATGACTCTAAAATAGATACTGAATCAGTTGATATGATTCAAAAACAGTTAACAACCCACAAACTGAGCTATAGCCAAGTTCTTAAAGGTAACAAGAATCAAACCTGGAAATCATACCCAGTTATTTAATAATGTAAATTAGATCAAGAAAAAAGATGAGCTGATCACATAGAGAAAAAAACTGCAGAATTGAAAAAAATATAACTACAAATTTTCAATGATGAGTATGGGATTAGTGAATTGACCTGTTTAAAAAATCTTCACCTGGGTCACCCAACGGGTGAACAATGTGCCACCCGGTGAAAACGGGTCAGTTCAAAAAAAGCTACCACCTGGGTCACCTGACAGGTGACCTGTCCGTCACCTGGGTCAATTAAAAAAATCTCAGGTAGTTAAGATGACTAGTAGTTTGACCCAGGTGGGTTAATCTATAGTTGGTAGTAGAATTAATTACAAATTAATACGGTTACGGCATTGCCGTATTTTTTGCTATAATTGCTATGAGTCATAAAGCTGTAAAGCCATAATGCTGTAAAGCCATAATGTCATAATGTCATAATGCTATAAAGCTGTAATACCATAATGTCTTAATGCTATAATGCAAAAATACTATATGCTATAATACTATTTATTAAAATTCTGTACTGCATTATGGTTTTCTTTAAATAATTTACATTTTTTGAATTTGATTCTGTTGACTTCACAAATTTGCATTAATTTGTATCAGGTCTCTGCCCGTGGGTCAACCTACGAGTCACCCACGGGTTGATATTACAACTTGACCTGGATCACTCACCTACCCGCCGGTGACCCAGTGACACTCACCCTAGTCAAAACACTATATAAGGACCCCGAGCTATTAGTATATAGATCACAAAAAATTTAAAATTTTTTATAATAGCTCTAAGCGAGCATTTTTATTAATATCAATAAGCATTTTTACCATATGACATATAAAAATTTATTAAAAATAAGCAAACATATTACCTAACTTATAATAAAATATTTCTGAAAATATGTTACTCCAAAAATAAGCTACTCTTTTAATTTTAAACAAAAAACTTAAAAACCTTTATAACCCATCTTAATTTTTAAATTAAAAACAATAATAAAATTTTAAACTTTGAAAATAAGCTACCTCTTTATATAGCATTTAATTAAATATTTGAAGAACTATTGTGAAAGATCTAATAAACCAAATTTAATGATTTTGGTATCATTTGAATCGTATCATCAAGACGAATCGAATGGTACCAAAATCATTAAATTTGGGTTACTATAGCACAAGATATTAATAATTTTATAATTTTTATAAAATCTTAACGATCTTGATAACCAGTAATCCAAATTTGATGATTTTGGTACCATTCGATTCGTCTCGATGAGGCAGTTCGAATGGTACCAAAATCATCAAAATTGGATTGCTAGATCACAAGATATCTTCAAAAAACGATTTGTAACGTAATTTTATATAAAAATTTTTATATAAATTGTGATGCAAACGTTTTCGTGAATATCTTGTGATCCAGTAATCAGATTTTGACGATTTTGGTACCATTCGAACCGTCTCATCGAGACGAATCGAATGGTATCAAAATCATCAAATTTGGATTACTGGTTATCAAGATCGCTAAGATTTTATAAAAATGATAAATTATTAATATCTTGTACTACAGTGATCTAAATTTAACGATTTTGGCACCATTCGATTCGTCTCGATGAGACGATTCGAATGGTACCAAAATTGTTGAATTTAGATTACTGTAGCACAAGATATTAATAATTTTATAATTTTTATAAATCTTAGCGATCTTGATAACCAGTAATCCAAATTTGATGATTTTGGTACCATTCGATTCGTCTCGATGAGACGGTTCGAATGGTACCAAAATTGTCAAAATCGGATCTCTAGACCACAAGATATCCACGAAAACATTTGTATTACAATTTATATAAAGACTTTATGCACAAGATAGTTAAAAAAAATATAAGTAGAAAAGTATATGAACAACCTGGCCAATTTATTCTGTTCTTTTTTTTTTACATTATAAACGTTGTTGACAAATTAGTTTATTACTTTCAGCCTCGCTTCGCTTAGACATTTTCAAATTCAATTTAATATTAAATTACAATGTGCCATTTTTTTTTTATATCTTGCTCTCGGCCCACTTCACTCGGCCTTGTTTCAAACTTCATATCTTTTCAATTTATTAATAATAACATATCGTGATATTTGAGTTACAGGTTAAATAAATTAATTTAGTAGTAAGGCGAACTAATGGATTCTGTATTTTACATTACCCCCATAGTAAAATAATTTAGATAAATATACATAGAGCTTCAGGATATTTCAGAAAATTTTATATAGTCACGGAACAATTTGAAATATTTTTTTTTGAAAAAAAATTTTTTAAAAAATTTTACTATGTAAACCCTCTCCTTCCTCTTCTGGAAGGAAAAGGGGTAATGTAAAACACAGAATACAGTTGGTTTTGCCTTAACATTACATTCTTCTCATGAAAGGAAGAACAAAAATAAATATAATTAAATAATTAATTAATTATATAATATATTTATTCAAGAAAAGAACACTTTGTACTTATAGTATATACAATTTTTACAACCTAAATTCTCATGATCTAGTGATCAGGTATGCATCATTGTATGCAGAGATCACAAATTGGAATTTTGGATTTACTAATTCCCAGGCTCCTATTTGGTCGAATACAAATTTTGTTCCTCATCGAATGAAATAAATTACTGGTCAGATGGCTTAAAAATTAATATAAAAAGTATTGATTTTATTAATTGGTTTGTAATAGTTATTTCCAAAAAAGTGAAATGTTTATTTAAATATTTCTTATTGCTTATTAATACTAATTCTAGCTCTTCATAATCGAATAAAAAAAACAAATTGGAGGCTTTTTTTTAGCAGTTTTTTAAATCTTTCCATCGCAATCTAAAATAAACACATATGAGAGGACAACGAAGTAGGAACTAAAATTTTAGCTTTATTTTTTATGATTTATGATTTATCTTTTTTTAATTTGTTTTATTTTTGTTTTCTTGTTTTTTTTTTAAATTAGTTTTTTTTCTTTTAAATATTTTTTATTTTAAATTATTTTTTATTTTATAATTGCTATATAGCCATAAAATAATGCATAGAGTTATTTTGAATTTTGGCCTAAATTAAGCTTATTTTAGGCTGAAAATCAAAGCACACCATCGTGTTATTTTGTGGTTATACGGCATTTTTATTTTTATTTTTTTTTAGTTTTTACTTTTTTTATATGTTCATTTTATCGAAAGACATTAAAACAGCCTTATCAAGCTTAATCAGGAAAGAACTTATTTCATATTCTTGATTTAGAAAAGATCATCAAATTTTCATTGCGAATTTTTGTACTGTTTTTGATGATCAGAGATTATCAATTCATCTATCCTATAAAAATTCGAAAAAAAATGTGCAAAATGCAGAGAATTATTTTCAAATATAGGCAAAGACCTAATGATAATGTAAAGAACTAAACCTTTTTATCAGTTAAAAATTGCACTACAGTTTCTCTCGCTTTTTTTATTTTATTTATTTTATTTTTTTTTTGGTAGCAATAGCAGTAGTTATAGCTATAACAATGGCTATAGCAATAGCTATTTCAAATTCTATCTATCTATTTAAGAAAAAGGGTTGACGAAAATTTCCTTTCTTGGAATTTTAGGAAATTTTGTCAGCAGATCTTTCGTATAAAGATGCTGCGAATGATCAAATGGTTGCACTATCTAACTATGTAAGATGAAACAGTTGACAGGATCCGGTTCATACACGCACACAACTAATACATGTATGAAAATCTGGATCGGGCAAAATCGAATACTTTTAATTACGTTACAAATCGTTTTTTGCAGATATCTTGTGATCTAGTGATCCAATTTTGATGATTTTGGTACCAATCAAACTACCTCATCGAGATGAATCGAATGGTACCAAATTTATCAAATTTTGAATTACTGGTTATCAAGATCATTACGATTTTATAAAAATTATAAAATTATTAATATCTTGTACTACAGTGATCTAAATTTAATGATTTTGGTACCATTCGATTCGTCTCGATAAGATGATTCAAATGGTACCCAAATCATTTAATTTGGATTATTAAATCACTTACAATAGCTTTTAAAATTTAAAATTAATTTATATTATTATTATAATGATGAAAAAGGTATTTGTTTGTATTTATTTACATCGGAATGCATATTAGTATGTGAAATAAATTTTAAAAGTAAACATTGAGATAAATAAACCTTTTTAGAATTTATATCTCTAAAATAAGCTACCTCTTTATTGTGTACAAATTCCTTAAAAAGTTATAATCTTCAAAATTACTTCAGATTTTTTAAATCTAAAAAAGATATCTTATTTTTAGAAATCTACGGTAGTAAACCATGCCCTATTAGTATCAAAAATAAGCATTTGCAATCTCTAACTGTTTTAAAGGTAGAGTGTAACATAGATCATTTTTAATAGTAATCACGTTGCAAATTATGCAAATCATAACAAATCATATGATGATCATATGATTTACATAGATTCTAACCAATCAGAGTTGATAATTTATGTAGATCTTCTCGTAAAAATTAACAACTCCTTGCAAAATTTTATAGTATTGAAAAATTGAAAAATATATTGAAATATTCTTGTTTATATTTACATAAGATTAAAAATCAATTTTTAAATTGTTTTCGACTAATTTATTTTAATTTTTAAAATTATTCTAACTTTGTTTATATAAACTGCTGATTTTTGTATGTACAACAAATAATTCGGCATTTATATTTATATTGTATTACACTATACCTTTAAATTTAGTTAAAAAATATGCAAATTGAAAATCTAACTTTTTTTAAAATTTTTTTATTTTAAGCAAATCTAAGATCTTATATCCAAAAAAGTTACTAAGTTGGCTACGCATCTAGTTTAGTGACCTATTTACTAATAGCTTGGGGTCCTACTATATGGGATAGAGAAAAAATAATAGAATCACTGACTTTTCATGATTGATTACATGAGTTTATAAAATATAAATTAGCTACTCTTCTTACATTATTACACATATACGGCCATAGTAATAAAATTCAGACACATAGATACTGCTTTTTTAGAAGCTTTACAAGGGTACAAATGAGCAGACTACAACACCTGATAGAATTTAATAATCTATTCATCTTAGCATTAGAATCATATAAGAAACAATACAATAGATTGGTAACCAATAAGCAAAATAGGAACCAACTATTTGAACTACTTAGAGTGAAGTTAACACTAGACTATTTAATGAATCAAGATTTTTATGAAATAAATGCCTAGGAAATTATGAGATATTTATTATACTTATCAAACTTTACGAAAATTGGAATGAACATAGAATTCGATAAGATTAAAAATTAATATCAGAAGAAATTGTAAAGTCATGACTAGAACTACTTCAACACTATACAGAAATATACTCAAATATAATCAATATTATTCTATTTGACTTACCAATAAAAATCATGCAGACCCTAGGGCTAAAAGTAAAAGCTTTAAAGCTTATCTTCAAATTCACACTTTTTTCTGAGAATTATATCTTGGATAATCAATAATCTTTATTTTTAGATTACAAATAGCTGAAATATACTATGCAGCAATTTTTTCAATCTGTAATAGAGAAGATTTAAAAGACTTAACAACATACAGAGCTATGCTACAAAAATATTACAATTCAATAAAATTCCAGATACCTATTTTGATTAACTCCATCCAAACCACTATTACCTTGAACTCCTCAGGACTTAACTCCTAAACTAAACAAGAAATTTCTTTTCTTACCTGTAAGTGAGAAAGACTTTAAAGAACATATCAGGCTCCTATAGTTACCATAATTTTAAATGACTTCTGAATAATTACCTCCTACCTTAAAAACACTCACCAAATAATCTAGTAGACTTAAGATAAAAGGACTTTCTCTTTCCAATAACTATAACTGAAGCTATAAAAGAATTCTTCAAACTGATTTCAAGATTCTATAATATACCATTCCTACTTCTTTTGGCATATACAAACTTTAACTATACAGGTTTACCACCTTTGCCTTTGCTAGCAACTGAAATAGAAAAGTGAACTTAACCACTCTAATAACTACACAGAAGCAAGTTTCCATAGCAGTACAAGACCTAAGATCGCATTATTATTTTTATAAAATACCTGAATCCTGATTGAAATAAATGCAACAAAACAAACAGAGGGTCAAGCTTCCTAGTTATCCTTGAACCTGAATAATCTTAGAACCTACTTACAAAAGAACAATGTAACTGACATAGAGCTACCAATTAAAAAACATGAAAATATTTATATTACAATTGAGAAACTGGAAGAACGTTTTCTGTTTAATACATACTATTCTTCCTCTTTGATCATTTGGAAGATCTACCTTAATCTAAATTCAACTTATTACAGAAACCAAAAAGAAACTACAAAGGAAAAACAAAAGAAGAAGAGGTTCAGAGGCTAGACATCGACATCTTTAATAACCCACTAGTCAATAAGCAAACTAAACGCTGAACCAGACCTATCCTCGATGGAAACTATAAACTGAACTTCTGACAATAAATCTGATTATATAGTCATCCCTCTTTATAATCACCAAGTCTGTCGCACCCTATTTTGGTGATTGTAAAGAAGTGTGACTATAAATAAAATACTTCATTATGGTTATGTATAGGCGAAATGTGGCATGCTTCCATTTAAAACATTTTTACTTAAAAAAGTTAATGATACATAAGTTAACAATACATGGCCATTAATTGAAAGTTGTAGAGCTCATCGAGATGCATCTAATGGTAGTTAGATTATTCAAATTGGCCCTGTGGATGGCGAAATATCGTCAAAAAATGATTGGCTGACTATATAAAATTTCTGTGTAAACAATATTTGTTTATATAAGAGATTTTATATAGTCGGCCAATCATTTTTCGCCGATATCTCACCATCTACTAGGTCGATTTGGATGATCTAACCACTGTTAGATGCGTCTCGATGAGCTCTACAACTTTCAATTAGTGGCCATGTATTGTTAACTTAGCAAAAAAAATGTTTTAGATAGAAGCACTTCACATTTCGCCTATAGTGATTTTCATATATAATCTCCGTCACAGAATTTTATATAGTCAGCCAATTGTTTTTCGATGATAACTCGCTATCTACTGGGCCAATTTGGATGATCAAACCACTGTTAAATGCTCTCGATGAGCTCTACAACTTTCAATTAGTAGACATGTATCGTTAACTTAGTAAGAAAAAAAATTTAGATATAAGAACTTCACATTTCACCTATAGGATCACTCTCTAGTTGACAGGCAGATTATCAATTAATAAATAATTTTAAATATACGTGAATATGAAAATTGGCCAATAAGATTATATAATCTATATTTAGTTAAAAATTGGTGACTATAATTAATTAAATTGTTAAAAAATCAAATTTTCATGGTAATAGTGATTATAAGCGATTTGTAACTATAATGAGGTTTTTTACTATGTTTGAGTCTATTGCACAAAATTGGGTGCTTAAATAGAGGTATGACTATATGGGGTGTGACTATAGGGAGGTCTGACTATACTAACAACATGCACAACACAAGACCTAATAAACCATATAAGAAACCTAAACATATTTTCTCCTTTGATAAAGGAATTAACATTGCAACTCACAATATTAGAGGGCTCTCAAGAACAGAAAAAGCACAAGAATAGATCAAATTCTGTATGGGAGCAAATATATATATTATTGCCTTAACTGAAACGAAATTTACATCTAATCAGGCTAAAGAACTTACTAATCTACTATATAGCATATATACCTCTAACTTCGAACTATATTATGACAATTAACGAGAATCCAGCCTAGACACTGCACTTATGATTTGCAGTAGCTTAGAACCTTATATTTATAACATTAAAAGAAATGCTAATTATGATTGACCTATTTTTACTATATAACAACAAAACTAGAGTCATATCTATATATCTCCCTTCTAATTACCCGATCTTAAATAAAAAACACTGAATAAAGCGGATAAGTGGATACAAGAAGCTAAAAACAAAAACTAGAAATTGATCCTAATGGCCGACTTCAATTCTAACTAGCACAAAAGCAAACCGCCACTGATTTTTAAAAACTTGAATATTTTTGGAGCAACAAGCTTATTGGACTTTCTCGGTATTGCCTCTTATACGTAGAAAGGACCCTCTTCACAAAACCAAATTAACAATATTTGGGTACTACATAGGGTTTAGTAAAACTACAGGGCCAACTTATATGATATATATACCTAATAAAATGATTTGTATAATTTTGTATAACAATCAAATAGATTGATAATAAAAAAATCTGTGATACTATACTAATGAGTCTTTTAGCAATAATAACCAAGCGCTAATTCAACATATGTTATTGCTATACTCTATTGCCACTAGTTGGTAGGGTTATATAGAGATTGCATACATATTGGTATTTGCAGAGACAAAATTCACTTCTTTAAAAATAATTGAAATTGTTAAATGCAATCTTATTACTAACTCTATATATACTTAACAAACTATACTTTGTAAATTAGTTAAAGAGATGCTTTAATATGTATATGATATTAAAGTTAAATATCATTAACAAATTTATAGTGGTGAAATTTTCGAAAGATCTTGTGAATCTGTGAAATCTTTTGGCAAACTGCAATATAATTCGAAATATTTCGCAAAAAATATTTTTGAAATATTTTATTTTGAAATAATTTGAAATATTTTCAATTATTTAGATCTGGGAAACCAAGTTAGATTAGTATATCTGTAACCTGGGTCATATCAAGGGCATATTGGACATATTGGACTATATTTTCAAAAATATTTCAAAATATTTCGAAATATTTTAAAATTTTGCGTGATATTACAAGATCAGTTTAGATCTTTATAAATAGAATTTTTTTCATTTTGTTTTTTGTTTTTATTTTGTTTTTTCTTTTATTTATTTTTTAATTTTTTTTACACTTTATAAAAACACTAGTCTTTTGCAAGAAAACCAACAACTATTCAGCACTTTGTAAGAACATCAATTTGATTTTGTGCGCCAATTCAGACTTCTGACACTTTGCAAGAATACAACTGATTTCTCTAGCAATTTCTAAATTTCCAAAAATGCTTCTTTAAATAGATGATTTAGTTTGGCACAAGTTTTCACAAGTTTTTGCAAAGTTTCACTTTATTTATTTTTTTGTTTGACATTTTTTGTTTTTTGGTTTTTTTTTAAACTTAATTTGTTTTATTCTGGCACTTTGTAAGAACACTAACTTCTCTAGTACTTTGCAAGAACATACTAGGAAAAAGAGAGAAACGAAGGTAATAGTCAAAACAAAAGAAATAGTTGAAACAAAAATAGTAGTTAAAACAAAGAACCGAAAATAATAGCTAACTGTGGGGTGTGTAGAAATAAGTGTATAGAGTTAGTTTTTCATTTTTCTTCTATAAATAGTAATGGAATTAGATGCGACAAAGTGTGAAAGTAGTTAAAATAATATGTAGTAATGTAAATTAATACTATAAAAAATATATAATATTTAAAATATAATATATAATAAAATATATAATATTTATTAAAATATATATTTAATTTAAAATATAATATATATAATGTATAATGATGATAATAAAAAAGTGAAAATGTTAAAAATTTTAAAATTTTGTGAATTATTGTGAAATATTGCAAAAATATTGCAGATTTACACAATAATATGCGAAATATTACTTCCTGTGACCCCCTAAAAGGTCAAATTATATTGTAAAATATTGTAAAATAGACCAAATAAAAAATGCAAACCTCTATTTAATTATCCCCTTTATGGGTTACAGGAGGTAATATTTCGCATATTATTGTGTAAATCTGCAATATTTTGCAATATTTTGCAATAATTCACAAAATTTAAAATTTTTTAAAATTTTGCAATTTAATATAAAATTTTATATTTTTTTATTATCATCATTATACATTATATATATTACATTTTTAAATTAAATATATGTTTTAATAAATATTACATATTTTATTATATATTATATTTTAATTATTATATATTTTTTATAGTATCATTTTACATTACTACATATTATTTTAACTACTTTCACACTTTGTTGTATTTAATTCCATTACTATTTGTAGAAAAAAAAATAAAAAACTAACTTTATACACTTATTTTCACATACTCCAAAGTTAGCTATTATCTTCTCTTCTTTGTTTTAACTATCATTTTTGCTTCAGCTATTTTTTTTGTTTTGACTATCACCTTTGTTACTCTCTTTTTTCTAAAAAATAGGCTAGAGAAATCTAGTATGTTCCTGCAAAGTGCTAGAGAAGTTATTGTTCTCACAAAGTGCCAGAATAAAATAAATTAATAAAAAAGTTTAAAAAAAAAAACCAAAAAGCAAAAAATATTAAACAAAAATAGGGTGTGGCGCCTTAGAGAAGTGGTCAAGGTGTCACCCCCCAAGCGGCAGGTTGACAGTTCGAATCCCACTGGCGACGTTTTGAAGTTAAATCTGCATTCGGTGATTGTGGCTTATGAGCGGTTGGGCGCTAAACCTGTAACCTTGGTTCCACCATTTTGAATGGGAGCCTGCGGGCGCAATGATGTATGTGTTACATCGCAAATCCAGTGAACCGGAAAAAAAACCCACAAGAACCCGTTTGGCAAGACCCGAGTTAGGAGGTAGTGAAAATCGGTCCTATGGTATGCACTAGAGAAGGCGGATACTACGATCGGAACGAACCTAATAAGGGCAGGTAGCCTCGGTTACCAAATCCGGGCAATGGTACATGTATGGGACATGGAATTTGTTCCGGTAGGCTCTTGTGCGAGGGTAAAGTAGCCCTTAGGTCGTCGAAATTAAAAGGGTTGTGGCCTACAATATCTGCATTAAATGTAGTGCGTCGGTAGTAATAGGAGGACCATGAACCAGAGGGTTTAAATAGACAATTCCCGTAGTTGGGTTGTAGGTATGGCAGCTAGTGTAGAACCTT
>QKWP01000548.1:216417-228916 GCA_003550325.1 Gigaspora rosea
ATATGTCTCTAGATTTTGATTATCTAAAAAGTTCTGATCATCTAAAGAATTCGTATCTGATAACAAAAAAGCCAATTCAAAACGTGCATCTCTTAAATCATTTTCAATATCATCGTCACAAAGATTTAACATATTAAAATCTGCTACAACATTTGCTGCCGTGGCAATTGCATAAGAATCGGAAACCTCATTGCTTTGGGACGAATTATTAATAAAAAAATCTGAAAAATCATTCTCATTGTTTAACTGGCTTGATTGTTCATTTGAAATATTTAACAAATCAAAAAAATTATCATTTTGATTAACCATTGAAAGAACTTTTGCAAAATCCCAAGCCTGTTGGTACCCCTCATGAATAGCACAAAATAAATCATCATCCGAAGGCCATCGACGTAATATATTAATCGTTTCTGCAAGTGTTCCAGTATTATAATATGTAATATAGCCTAATAAAAATAGGTAATTAAAACTTAATTTCATATAAAATAAATAAAATAGAATTATTCTTACCGACTCCAGAGGTCTTGTCTTTAATTACTTCGTTCAATTTGCCAGTCATATATGCCTTATACATATATGACACTTTTGGAACCATATATAATAAATCGGAAAAGGTAAAATCATTATTAATTTGTCGGCATAATCCAAAAAAGTGCTCACATCCTTCGGACCCGTGAAGCCATGGTAATAATGGGTATGAATTATAATAACAAAAATAAATTAAAATATTAATATAATAAGATTTTAGTACTAGTAAACTTTAAAAAATAGCAGATACTGTATTTGTTATTCTTACTAGTGATTCCGCCAAACTTATTAAAATATGTGTTGCTAAAAAATTTTTCTCAAGACTAACATAATTAGGATTGTTTAATGCAACTGATCTGATGTATGATTTCCATATTGTAAGAAAAAAATATGCCATCATAACCATTCGAGCCCTTTCTAAATGTGAAATTGTTCTGTTTTGATATGCATCAATTAATTCGCCTAGTTAAAATATTAAAGGTTTTAAATTTTTAATAATTTTGCTAAAAATATTAATATAAGTATATTAATAACTTACCAATTACAAACAAATAAATGAAAAGTCCATAACGAATATTCTCTGAAGTATCCGGATTCATAACTTGATTAAGAAAAGAAGAACAAAAAAGACGATAACTTGCTCCATCATCTTGAAGGTCACAATTAATAACATCCTTTCTATACAAAATGCTATCAGCTTGTTCACACAGATCTAATATTTGAATATATGTCGCTGTATAATGTCCTAAAGTAAGCAATCGTGCTCCAGAAAATAGTGCATTTCTTGCAGACTTTCGTGCATGTAACGAGTCAGAGACTCGAATTACTGGACCTACTCCGGGAAAAATTGGACAGGTAAAGTTTACATTATATAATGGATCATTAAAACTTTTTGTTAGTCCAGTGTTTTTGGCCATTAAATGCTTTTGAGCATTAAATTCTGAAATGGCACCATTAGACCCAACAGAAACAATATGTATTGAAAGTTGTCTAGCTATTTCTAGCACTTCTTCATGCATTTTTAATATTTGCGCTGAAGTCTCATTTCTATTATTTGGAATTAACCCAATTACGACTGGTGGAAACTTCGGTAAAGGTATCTTAATTTTTTTTAAAAAAAAAATCATAAATAATAATGAAAAATAGATCGTAAATGATAGTAACAAAAAAAAAGTCTTTATAAGAGAAAATCTTGAACTGGAAATGAATAACATAGTCGCACTACAAACATTTATTAGTCTTGTGATCTCTGAGCTAGTCGGTCTCAAAATCAGGCTATAAGTTATTGTCGAACGTAATGATATTGTATTAGAACATTTATTAAGAATTATTTAACCTTGTATAAAGTGGCAATTATTTGTATTCTTGTATCAAACTTTTTTCACGATACTTTAATCGGATTAACACCGAATAATGATTAGCTTGGAGATTACAGGGCTAACAAATTTTTGTACCATGACTATGTTACTTACTGGAAATAATAAACTATTATTTCTAGTTCAAACTTAGTAGCGTTCTATTTTTTCTCGATATTACTTGATATAAAACTTACTTGAAGCAAATATAAACGAACTTGCTTTGCAATTGCCTTATTTGCAACCATATTTTGAATGACTGTATTTACTTCATTATAATCATTAACCCGAGCTTGATTAAGTGAAAAAGTGGACCCAACAATACATCCAAGACTTGCAGAATAGCCAAGACGAGGACGAAGCTTAGTATTATCAGTCATTGCAATAACCGGTCCATTATAGTTCATAGAATCTGCCAATCTTTTGAAACGTGCCATATTTTCTAAGCATATACTTGTATCTAATATATGCTCTTCAGATTTTTTACGTAAAAGCCTAAATAAAAAAGATTTTTAAATAATTATAAGATTATATATTATATAGCCTCTTATCTTTCATTACAATTAAATAAAGTAATAATTTAATACCTAATGTTTCGTAATGACTGTCCTGCCAAATTTGTTCGAAAAAATTCATAGGCTCTCGGACTTAGGCTAGAAAGTACGGCCATAAAATTGGTAATATCTTCAGAATAGTTAAAATTTTGAACACCTTTATTGTGATCTTCACGTTGGGCTATTTGCATCATTATTTCACATAGTCCTTTAAATGTAGATTTTGATTCAAATGCTCCATTTAAGCCTTTTTCAGCTAATTTTAACCAAAATGGTATTGTATCATTTCTATTGGTATAAGAAACTGAAGTCCAAAGTTCTCTTATATCTAAATTTTCAAGAAATTTTAAAAGCGGATTGCTTTTGAAATATGTTTTGGGTGTAAAATGTCGATTTTCTGGTTTTGGCATAGGTTTAGAAAGCGCATTCTAAAAAAAGATATATTATAAAAATTGTGTAAAAAGAGAGGGATTCAAATAATCAAAATTTTACCTTAAAAACTTGATTCTTTGTAAGTAAGATACACTTTACACATACTCGTTCAGTTTGATCAGTATAAATTTCACATTCAGAACTACGTACGCATAAACACTTTTGATCTATTTTCCATTTAGATCTTGCTGATAATTCATTATTAAGTCTTTTCGATTGATCAGAATTAAGCTTAGAATAAGAAAAGTTTGTCTTTTCTGTAAACTTGCATGGAAAAAGTTCTTGTGCTACTTTTTTTACAGGCGGAGCTCCACCAAAAATCGTAAAACCACCAACTCGTTCGATATATTTGAGATGCTTTTCTTCGCATAAGCCAGAACATGGGTACCTTTTATGTAGTGGTTTATCTTGAGGATCTTGAGGACAAAAAAATTTTTTTAAGTCTTGAAATCCTTTGTTCTTAATACATTTGCCATTAGATACATGAGATTCAATTCGTGATTTATCAAAGTTTCTTTTTAGTTTAATAAGCTTCCTGCAATGTTTACATCGTATGCTTAATGGACTCAAAATTTCAAGTACATCCGGATGATTGGCCAGTTCTGCTTGCTAAAGAATACAAAACTAATTAGATATATATTAATATTAATACAAATAATACTAGGGTGAGGAACGGGCCGGCCCGTTCCTCACCCTAAATAATGCATATAGAATCTTTGCAGTAAAACAATTGAAAACTTATATATATAATAAATTCCTTTCTACTGCTAAGGCCCTGCACATATTAATTTAAAATTCTTATATTTTATACCTTTTCTAAAATAGTTTTTGAGTTCATTCCACGAATCCGTTTTTTTTTAAATGCAGATTCCTTAGAAGCAACTAATTTGTTACTTGAATGTTCATTATCTGTTGTTTCATAGCTGTCAGATTCTTCATAATCATTGGACATTTCGTAATCATTGAATACTTCATTTTCATAATTATTGAACGTTTCATAATTATCGAACACTTCATAATTATCGAATGCTTTATAATCATTGAGCGCTTCATCATCATTAGATACTTCATCATCATTGAATACTTCATATTCATCGAATAATTCGTCTTCAACATCTGTTAGTACATTATCTGCTTGTAAAAATTCATTCGGAATAAGTAGTGAATCTAGATCCATCGTCTTGGTTACAGCACCACGGTTATAAATGGCAAACTTGTCACGACAGGATTTGTACTGGATTACTACTGGATTTGTCCAACGGCAAAACTTGTTATAACAGGGATTTTTTACGTTACCGCAGCAAAGCAACTTGGTTTGGAAAAACTTTTTCAGCGAAACCTTATAGTTTGGTGAAGCTTGATTATATAAAAAACTTGATTTTAACAACCTTAACAATAAACTTTATGCCTTTTATGCCAAAAATTTCATACGCGTTAAACTTTATCAAACGAATTTTATTTGATTTCTACGATTTCTAATATAATTTTACCTAGCCAATCACAATATAGGAATTGGGAAATCACGCGAAATTTCTTTTATTACAAATGATCTAACCAATCAAATTTAACCAGGTGTGTAATTAAAATTTTAGCCTGCACTAAACTTAATGCAGGCCAAAACGATGCCCCGAATATTATTTTATAAAAATATACTATATGGATTCTTTTATAACATTAGGTACTAATTTTTTATAAATTTATGTCCTTTTTAAGTACTATAGATTATTTTGCTATGTCCGGTTTTACAATACCAGATTTATCTAAAAAGCCTTTTTAAAAATATAACCTCTGAAAATATTTTTTATTTTTTGTCCGGTTTAATAATCCCACCTCTATTAGTATTATCCGGGGTCCTATGAAATAACACGGAAGTACAACAAAACAATAGAAATAAACAAAACATCAAATTAGTAAACAAAGATCAAAACAAATAAACAACCATGGTTAAAACCTGTAAGCAAAAACTTGTAACAAGCTTAGATATATAATTAGATAATTAGAACACTTGGAACATCTAGTACAATATAGAGGATTATTTAACTAACAAAAAGGAGAAATTTTGACAACACTTAAAGATTTACAAAACCGTACTATTAAGAAAGATAAAAAGGTAGCCAATTTTTTGGAAATAATTAACCCAGAAACTGTATACATCATTAGACAAGTAATAGAGCTATACGATTGGGAGCAATACCAAGAGACAATTAGAAAAAAGAAAAAGATTATGAAAAAGCATTATACTCCTGATCTTTTAGAAAGTATTGCAAAAGAAACATTTAGTAGGAAACTAGCTTTAACATTGTCAGAAACAGGAACAATAGATTATGGAAATGTAGAAAATGAACAGCAAATAGGCAGTTCAGTTCAATAGAGGTTCAGGTTCAGGTTCAATAAACCTGGACCTGAACCTGCTCTAAAAGTTCAATACTGAACTGAACCTGAACTTAAAATTATTGAACATTGTTATAGAACAACTTTCTTGTTCTATTTCCAGAACATTCTAGAGCACAACAATTACAAACCAAATAAATATAAAAATACAAGATACAATTGCGCAACAGAAGTTTTATTAGTTTTATTAGTTTTATTGGTTTTATTAGTTTTATTTTTTTTTATTTATTTTTTTTTGTTGTTAAGGTGAGGTTTTGCCTCTATCTTTATTGATAAACTGTGTGAGATTCCTCAAGGGGTTTCTCAATATTACAAGAATATTTTTAATACAGTTTATATTACAAGAGTTGAGACTCAGACTATAGACAAAATTAATATTATCTAATTTATCTGCAATCTAAACCTACTAGAGTGGTTAAAACTCACCTAGATTTGGATATAGAGTATAGAGTTAGTATTTGAGCTATATTTGATCCATTGGTAGGACCAGGTATCAATTTTTCGAAGTACACGACCAGTAGGTAGATATGTATTTGTATCTTCATCATGTAGCTGGTCAGGGAGACCACAGATACAACTATAGGTATAGTGAATTCTAGTATGTTTATATACAGAAGTATGTGGATTTGAAAGAGTAGTAGATGTTGAGCTAAAGTTTTGAGAGGGTTTACATTGTGCAAGTTTAGTACAGTAAGGTTTCCAAAGTTGTTCATAAGTATTATAAGAGATATTTAGGAGAATTTTAATAGCAATATTGGAAGCTATTTTGTAAGAAAAATATTGGAATATTGTATTAATTAATGGGAGTGGAATAAAGCCTTGAATGGTAGTTATAAATGAGGGGGTATTGAAGGGGGATTGTAATTAGGATTTAAGCATTGGTGATTAATAATATTTGTACGGAGTTGTTGAATCCGAATTTCCATTATATCTGAGAGATTTGAGAATGAGAATTGTGTAATAGTATTATGGATGATTTGGGATATATTATTATATCTAGTACAAAGTAGCCAATGAAATTGGCTTTCAGGTTGTTGCAGGAAATACATTTTGTGTGTTTAGAATTTGTATAATTTAAGGAGTTAAGATAAGGTAGTGTAGGAAGCATATGAAGTAAGTTTTTAATTCGAAATGATTTGGATTGGCAAAGTTGAAAGTTAGTATAATTGTATGAGCGTTTGTGGTTATTGTTAAGGAAAAGCCATATAGCATTCCAATCGATTTGGGTTGCAATAGGAATAATATGCTGAATTCGATTTTGTGATAACCACATTGCAATAATATGTGCAATGCAAATATTTTTAATACAACGACATGTAGGTTGTTCTACATTAAATTGTTTATATTGTAGATAAAATGAAGGGTTATAAATGTTGTTAGAGAGAAATTGTAAAGTGGAAAAACTTGTATGGTTTTTTGCTAGTTGATCAGCAAAATTGTTAAATTCATTATCGCTATGTGCTAGAACCTTATGTAAAGTAATAGTATATAAATATGATTGGATAAGGTATAAAAGGGTATGCCAAATAGGCCAATAATTGTATGAGTATATTTTGCTAGTGTTGTATTTAGTATTTAGAAGGGCCTTGTATATTGAAATAATAAATTGGGAGTCAGTATATATGTGAATAGTACTATTTTGAGGACATGTACAAATAGCTGATAGTATTGCAGTTAGTTCAGCTTTGTATGAAGATGGCCAATTTGGGATTTGTGCAGAGAACTGGTGAATAATTGAGTTGTTGTAAATCTGTATCCAGGCAATGCCCATTGAGCATCTTGAGTTACCAAGATCAGTAACAGATCCATCAGTATAAAAGGTAAATTCTGAAAGAATAGTATTTGCTTGTGCTATTTGTTGCAATATGTTAGTTAAAGTATTAGAAGAAAAAATCTCATTTATTGCCGTAGGGTGAATTGGTATAGAAGGTAAAGATAGTATTGAAAGTGGATAGCAAGATGCTATAGAGAAAAGTAGATCAAGATAGTTGGCATTGAGCTTGAGTTTGTTTGATGTTGGTTTGTAAACTTTTCTACCCAAAAATTTAGTAGATAAAGTTGCAGAAATGTCAATAGTACAATAGTTTTGAATTCTTTTTGAGTTAAACGAACAACCAGTACATTGATAACAAACTATATTTGAAATTGGATATAAAGATGTCTTTGTTTCATCAATTTCAGAAGTCCAGTATGTAATAGAGATAGTATTGGTTTGTGGGTTAAAGCGTCTAGCTTTTCCCATGATAATGTTTTGTTCTTTGTATTTTATAAGCCAAGGCTTGTTTTTAGTATTGAAATGACCAGTAGTGTAGGATAAAGAGTTGATTGAAGGTAGTTGGAGTGTAGATATAAGTTTTCTAGTAGTGGAGTTAGTAGTTATTTTACTTTCTAGTATAGTAAACCATTTAGGTATCTTGCCTGGTATAAGAGAATTAATTCTTGGTGAAATATGTTCCCATGTAAGGAGTACAGAGTTGTCAAAAGATGTAAGTTGTTCAAGAAATATAATAAATTTTAATCAAAGTTGAAGTTTAAATATTGGATAGTGAGTATGAGTTTGCAATATATTTTCAAGTGGTGTATAGGGTAAGTCTATAGTATAGGGTTGTATTATATCTGAATGTGCATGAATCGATAAGTTTTATTAGTTTTATTAGTTTTATTAGTTTTATTAGTTTTATTAGTTTTATTAGTTTTATTAGTTTTATTAGTTTTATTAGTTTTAATAGTTTTATTAGTTTTATTAGTTTTATTAGTTTTATGAGTTTTACAAAAAGATATATAAACTCTCGCTTTCTGACTTTCTACCCACAAGCTTTTTAGCTTAGACTCAGACTTCTCTTCTTCTCCCTATAACACTTAAATAATTGTAACTTTTGAATATTATTATCTAAACAAATAAAATATGCTAAATAAATATAAACTGAACCGCACTAGTAAAGTAATATTTCACTTCCACACTGCTTCATATCTTCTCTGACCCTTGCAAGATCCCTGTCACTGTGTGCTGTGTTGCAAGTACTATACTGAAGGCTATAGTCGCTTATAACAACATGAACCAGAACCTGAACTTAAAAAAAGTTCAGTTCAGGTTCAGTTCAAGGTTCATGAACATGTTCAGGTTCATAATATATGTACATGTTTATCTAAATCACAAAGTTAGGATCAATTAGTAAAATTTAGAAAATCATAGAAATTTGTATAATTTTAAATAATAAAATTATACAAATTTCTATAATTCTCTAAATTTTACTAATTGATTATAACTTTTTGCACTAAGTAAACTTGTTAAGCACAAAAAAATACATCAAATCAGCATATTTATTTTACTTTTTTTAAAATTTAAAGAAAAGATGCTTAATTTTGAAAATTTTTATCAAAAATTCAAAATTAAGCATCTTTAACACAAATTTTAAGAAAAATAAAATAAAATATACTGATATAATATATTTTTTGGTGATAAACACGTTTACTTATATCAAGAAGTTATAATCAATTAGCAAAATTTAAAGAATTATGGAAATTTGTATAATTTTATTAATAAAATTACACAAATTTCTATGATTCTCTAAATTTTACTAATTGATTATAACTTCTTGCACTAAATAAACTTGTTAAGCACTAAAAAATACAACAAATGGTATATTTTATTTTACTTTTCTTAAATTTGAAAAAAAATGCAAGGGTGTGGTGACATAGAGAAGCTATCTGGTTGTTACCCCCAAGCGATAGGTCTAGAGTTCAAATCCTACTGGAAACGAATTGGAAAATAGACTGTGTTATGATAACATTTGTTTATCGATCAGTCAGGTATATTACCTGTAACCAGTGTTGTTACTTGGACGTGTCCATACTATGTTTTTTGTCCAACGTCCAAGATTGTCCAAAATCGTTCAAGCCTATGTCCCATGTTTAACTAATCAATAAAGTAATTTTAAAAAATATATAATTATATATTTTTTTAGGTGCTGGACTCATTGGTAAAAAAATTAAAATAGATATCTTAATAAAATTTTAAGTAATTTTAATTTGAAAAAATGTCCAAAATGTCCAAAAAATGTCCAAGTAACAACACTGCCTGTAACCTTGGTATCACTATCTTGAATAGGAGCATCGGCGCAGTTGTGTAAGTTATACAGACAAATTCAAGAGACTAGAACAATTGAAACCCGTTTGGCAAGCTCCAAGCAAGGAGGTAAGGAAGATCCTCCTATAGTGCTACAGAAGTCTCTCAACCAGAGACCAGTGAACTGAACGGAACATACCTATAGCAAGAGGGGACACCAACCTGGCCGCCGAAGTTGTACCAGAGGAAAAGGACCTATGTTTCGGAAGTGGGTACCAAGAAAAGAGTGTCCATTGCACATAAAGCCAGGTAGACCAATCCTTCCGAGCTAACTGGCTTGGTAGTTTGGAAGAGATCAGTATAAAGTTGGAAGTGTCGAATATGAGTACTGGGGATTGGAATGAACCTTGTAAGGGCAAACGAAACTGACCGATCAACAAGAAGTAACAGCATGGACGCGTGTACGTGTCAAAGCCCAAAGGAGCTCTGGGTGCACCCATATGGGAGTCTTAGGATGTTAAGAGAATCTAGGACTACTAGTAACAGGTATAGCTGGTATAAATGCATGTAGTAGTATAAAAATTGGGTTGGCCGAACCTCATAATGCCATCCAACTATATCAGGGACTGGAAGCTTTGGTGAAACATGCCTGGATACTCGTCACCATAAAGAGGAATATAGTCGTTTGCATATTTTTGAATTCAAAACGTCAAATCCTGGGTCCCAAATCACAGGAAAATCAGCTAGTTGCGGCAGCATGCAGGCTTGAGATACTTACCCAATGTGGTGGAGGCAGCTGCATGGCTTGGGATACAAACTTCTGAGAAGTACGCTAGTACACCAATTTGGAAGCAGAAAGCACCTATCTGGAATCACATACACCAAATTGGAAGTAATGATATTAGGAAATATGTGTAAAGTGGTGGACATGTGAATACTAATGGTTGGTTGGGGAAAAGGGACGTCCAAAAACCAGACTGGCTATATAAATGGGAGTATGGTAGGCTCTGGTAGATTTAGGTTATGGATAAAATAGTTCAAGTCTCGGTACTTAGTAGATAGTATAATAGTTGTAAGCAATATATTGTAACGATTAATATACACTCAATAAAGTCCAGAGGCATAACCTCACTTTAACAACAAAAAAAAAAAAAAAGATGCTTAATTTTGGAAAATTTCATCAAAAATTCAAAATTAAACATCTTTAATGCAAATTTTAAAGAAAATAAAATAAAATAGACTGATATGATGTATTTTTTGGTGCTAAACAAGTTTATCGTACTTAGATCAAAAAGTTATAATCAATTAGTAAAATTACAAATTTCTATGATTATCTAAATTTTACTAATTGATCATAACTTTTTGATCTAAGTAAACTTGTTTAGCACTAAAAAATACATTATATCAGTATATTTTATTTTATTTTCCTTAAAATTTGCATTAAAGATGCTTAATTTTGAATTTTTGATGAAATTTTCCAAAATTAAGTATCTTTTTTTCAAATTTTAAGAAAAGTAAAATAAAATATGCCGATTTGATGTATTTTTTAGTGCTTAACAAGTTTACTTAATGCAAGAAGTTATAATCAATTAGTAAAATTTAGAGAATCATAAAAATTTGTATAATTTTATTAATAAAATTATACAAAATGCTATGATTTACTAAATTTTACTAACTAATTTATACTTCTCACTCTAAGTAAACCTGTTCAGTATCAAAAAATACATATATTTTTATTTAGATTCAAACTAGTTTGCAAAATTTGACTAGCCCGACCAAACTTATAATTGAGCTTGAGTTTAGTATAAAGTTTTAGGAGTTGTCTTGGTGCCACCCCAGGTGGCAAATTATTTTTGCCACCCCAGTGATCGACCAATCAAATTCGATCACATGAACTTATTTTTTTTAATAAAAAAAAATAAATAATAAAAAAAACATACAGGGGCTACCATTGCATTGTGGACACTTTTTGGATTGTAATTACATGAAATCGGGTAAGTAACTGCAGCACGAAATTAATATCACATGTTCAGTAGATCACACGGTATAACATACTAAAATTTCGTGCAATTTCGTTAGATCGCGCGGAAGTTAAACAAAAAATAGGCGAAAGTAGAGTTTTTGAATCGGTACAAAGATCAATTTTTTGGAATTTTTTTTTTTAAAAAAAAATTCACAAAAAATTGAATTTTTTTTAGAATCGCTTCAAATTTCGTACAAATGTTGTGCGACATCAAGGTAACGTGACCGATATAAAAAGAGGCATATTTGTATGACGAATCAGGTGTAAACTAATAAAAAAAAAATTTTTTTCTCACAATTATAGGCAGTTTGAAAGATTTAACAGAAAGTCAACGTGGAGCAATAATTTATGGCTACAACCGTAGAGATTCATTTCGTACTATTGCGGCAGCAGTTGGTTGCTGCAAAAGTTCTGTTGAAAACGTCATAGAAGAGTACAAATGGTTGGGCGCGGAGGCGCAAAAAAAGAAAAAAAAAGGGCCGGTAAGTCAAAATTCTCTCCCATTCTGACCAGGAAAACCTAAAAAGCTTCGTCACCAACGGCAACCGCCGTCTCAGTCTCACGCAAATCACCAACCACTACAACTTCCAAAATGGAATAACAATTTCGGAAAGTACCATACGTCGTGCATTGCACGATTTAAACTTGAATTCGTGTGTCGCCACTTCAAAGCCGCTTATCACTGCGAATAACATGGAAAAAAGATATAATTGGGCACTTGAGCATAAAAATTGGACCGTTCGGAATTTTAGACATGTGTTGTGGTTGGACGAGACCTATATCTGTCTCTTTTTAGGTCCCCCAGCAAAGTGTGGCGTGAACCACATGAAAAATGGGATATTGATTGTTTGGACTGCACTGTAAAGCGTAGTCCAGGTTGTATGTATTGGGGCTGCTTCTCATATTACGGGGTGGGGCCCCTTGTCCCACTGAAATCCTCCTGCACTGGTGCCTCGCACCTTGAAATCCTTCGTAAGTATGCTCTCCCGACTATAAAAAAGTTTCCAGCAAACAAAGGACGTGGGCGCCCAATTTTTGTTCAGGATAATGCAAGACCCCACGTGGAAACAGAGGCATTAAATTTTTTGGTTGAAAATGAAGTTCGTGTGATGGATTGGCCCCCGCAGAGCCCCGATCTCAATCCAATTGA
>QKWP01000548.1:229185-241876 GCA_003550325.1 Gigaspora rosea
AAAAAAAAAAAAATGTAAAAATTCGAACCTTCGTACCAATAAAAAAACCACGAATGTGGTAATTTTTACATAACTTCTGCGCGATCTAACGAAATTGCACAAAATTTTAGTATGTTATATTGTGTGATCTACCGAACACGTGACAT
Organism: Gigaspora rosea; assembly: GCA_003550325.1. Taxonomy (NCBI): domain Eukaryota; kingdom Fungi; phylum Glomeromycota; class Glomeromycetes; order Diversisporales; family Gigasporaceae; genus Gigaspora; species Gigaspora rosea. The sequence goes on from QKWP01000548.1 coordinate 229,332, forward strand.
TAATTTCGTGCTGCGGTTACTTACCCAATTTCGTGTAATTACAATCCAAAAAGTGTCCACAATGCAATGGTAGCCCCATGTAATAAAAGCGTAATGAATGACGAAATTGTATCACCAAATTTATTTATTAAAAAAAGTGACAAAGCCATATCACTGTACTTAGCAAATTTATTTATAAAAAAAAAAATATATAACGAAATCGTATTACCACAAAGTACTTATAATAAAAGATACTCCCAACAAAAACGAACAACAAACAGCACAATTTACAATGAAACGTCAAACAGCACGAAAACTCTACAACGATGCCACATCAAAAACGGCACTCCAATAACTCTAGTAACGATGGCTCCAACGGCGAAATCATACCCGGAAGAAAAAGAAGCAAATATATAAGAAAAAAAATCCACCCCAAGACGAAAAAAATGGCAACTCCAATAACTCCAGTAACAACGGCTCCAACGGTAAAATCAAACCTGGAAGAAAGAGAAGCAATAAATATATAAGAAAAAAAAACGTCCCCAAGACGAAAAACTTACCCGAAACCTCCAGTAATGACGGCTCCAACGGCGAAATCACACTCGGAAGAAAGAGAAGCAGCTAAAAAAATATAAGAAAAAAAAATAAAACTGAGATTAAGATGAAAAACTTACCCGAAATCTCCAGTAACGACGGCTCCAATGGCGAAATCACACCCGGAAGAAAAAGAAGCAGCAGTAATATATAAGAAAAAAAAAACGCCCCAAGACGAAGAAACGGCGACTCTAATACTTCTAGTAATGACAGCTCTAACGGCAAAATCACACCCGGAAGAAAGAGAAGCAGCTTTAAATATATAAGAAGAAAAAAAACCCCTGACACCAAGACGAAAAACTTACCCGAAACCTCCAGTAACGACGGCTCCAACGTCGAAATCACACCCGGAAAAAAGAGAAGCGATATTAAATATATAAGAAAAAAAAACGCACCCAAGACAAAGAAAACGGTGACTCCAATAACTCCAGTAACGACGGCTCTAACGGCGAAATCAAACCTGGAAGAAAGAGAAGCAGCTGTAAATATATAAGAAAAAAAAAATATCACCAAGACAAAAAACTTACCCGAAACCTCCAGTAACGACGGCTCCAACAGCAAAATCATACCCGGAAGAAAGAGAAGCAGCTGTAAATATATAAGAAAAAAAAAAACCAATACTAAGACAAAAAACTTACTTGAAACCTCTAGTAACGACGGCTCCAATGGCGAAATCACACCCGGAAGAAAGAAAAGCAGCAGTAAATATAAAGAAAAAAAACAAAGCAGATCTAATCTAAAAAAAAAAATAATAATAACTTATCTGATTTAGTGATTGTACCCGGGTAGAACTTACAATTGTGTGAAATAGTAATTTATCTGGATATCCGGGTAATTTAATAGTAACCGGGTAGAGGTTTTCCCAACGAGTACAATCTCTAATTTGATTGGCCGATCTGTGGTAGGGGTGGTAAAAAATATATTTACCACCCGGGGTGGCACCAGGACTTTTTCAAAGTTTTAATAATAAAATTTAGAATTTGAGTATGGTTTGAACCAGACCAAAAGGGGTGTGGCGACATATTGTAGTTGGATTTTTGTCACCCCCAAGTAGATGTAACAAAAGGTTCAGAATTCAAATTCCACTAGAGACGATTTCGAAGAATTTACCTGCGTTATGGTAACCTGGATTTGAGCACGGATGTATAAATCTGTTTCCTAGATTATACCAACTCATATTGGGAGCTCTGGCACTGTGTTATGCACAGATCTAGGCGTGTAGATCCTGGGGAGCGCTGGCACTGTATTACGCACAGACTATAAGGATATGGGAAACCATACTTGGCAAGACCCGAGTAGAGAGGTGCCTGACTTTCGACAGTATCTAACAGGAATTGGACAGGGACTGACCAGGGTGGACTGACCGGAAGCGGACTTACGATCAAAAGGATTATGGTGGGCCCTACCAACCGGACCGCCGGGGTCGCACCGGAGGAAAAGGACATGTGTTTCAGAATCATGTACCAAGGGAAGGGAGCTCCTGGATTCGCCAGGGCAGACCAACCTATCCGGGTCCTTGGATAAGAAGTAGGAAAGCAACTGAGAGAAAAAAAGCTTCCGGGAGAAAGAAACCAGAAGAAGAACAGGACAGTATTGGGGTCAGATGGACTCTACAAGAGCAGAAGTAGGTAGTAATAGCAGTTAGGTAACCACTCCTATCTGCAAGTGTTGGTCTCGGCAAATGCATACGCTACCGAATAGTAGGTGATACTGTATATTCCCAAAAATAAGCAACCTTTTTTCGGACGATTTTAAGGCCAAAAAATTGAGGGTAGCTTATTTTCGGGTTATACAGGTTTTTAAAGATTTATTTCCGATAGCAGAGGTTGCTTATTATCGGGTGCTATTTTGAAAAAAAGTTCTAACGCATATAAAATTGCGAATTGAGATTCAAACCGAGTTTGTACGCGTATATTCAGCACATTATTATAATACCATATTTGGCAAATACATACATACAATATACCCGTAATTTCAACTTTATTTTTATTTTTATTTTTTTTTTTAGTTTTAACCGGTTTTTTTTTTTTAGTTTTAACTGGTTTTTTTTAGTTTTAACTAGTTTTTTTTAAATGTTTTATTTATTTTTTTTTGTTTTTTAAAACATTTTTTGTTATTTTCATTTTAACCGTTTTTTTTTTAAATATTTTTAAATATTTTTTATTTTTTAAAACGTTTTTTTATTTTTATTTTTATTTTTAAATTTTTTTTTTTTTAAAATTTTGAAACGGTTTTTTTTTATTTTTTTTTTTATATTTTTAAAACGTTTTTTTATTTTTAGAAGTTTTTTTTTTATTTTTAAAAGTTTTTTTTATTAAACGTTTTTTTATTTTTTTTTATTTTAATAATTTAAATTTTTTATTAATTTTTTTTTGTTTTTAAATTTTTTTTACCACTTTTTTTTTTTTATTTATTTCTATTTATCATTTTTAAACATTTTTTTTAAATTTTTATTTTTTATTTTTTTTTCGTTTTTAAATTTTTTTTTACTACTTTTTTTTATTTATTTTTTTCGTTTTTAAATTTTTTTATTTATTTAATTTTTTATTTATCCGGTTTTATTTATTTATTTTTTTGTATTTTTTCATATTTCTTTTTTTAGTTTCTCTTTTTTATTATAATTTATTTATTTATTTTATTTATTTTATTTATAGTAATTAAATTTTTTGATTTATATTTTTTATTTTTAATTAAATATAATTTTCGTTTTTATTTTACTTATTAATTTATTTATTTAATTTTTTTAGTACGGGAATCAAGTTAGCGTGAGAAGAAAATATCGGTATCCATGCACATATTACAATAGTAAAATATGTAAGTAAATCCTTAGTTAGAAAATACCAGTAATAGCACGATACCATGACAATAAAAAAACAAGTTTTTAAACGATGCTTGTTATTTTCCCACTGGGAAAATAATAAGTGTTACTGGAAACTTGTTTATTTACTAATATTATATGTTGCATGGATTTGAGAGGTAGCTTATTTTCAGAAAAAAAAATACTATTGTTTTCGGCTTGAAAACATAAGGTAGCTTATTTTCGGGTATTAGAAGTTTTTGGGTTTTTTGCTCAAAACCAAGGGGTAGCTTATTTTCAGAGTAGCTTATTTTCGAAAATATACAGTATCTGTGTGGGACAGAGACTGCTCTACCAAGTCTCCCACTAGGATAAACTAGTCCTTGGGGGTCTGGTTAGTATCTGGAACAAAGTTTCGGTGATACAAGATGAATTGGCAGGAGGCAAGGATCAGAGGGTTTAAATAGGCAAAGCCAGTATGTGTGTTGCAGGTATGGCAGCTAGGGTAGAACCTTCGGGTGGCTACTTAAATAGGCAATCAAAAGTTGCAGGTGAGGCTAGTTGTACTCTCGTCAATATACAAATGTCGGATGTCCCTCCATGTAGGGCGTCCGTGATCTAACAAATCTTGAATAAAAGTTCTTTCCCCAAAGTGGGCACTTTGACCAAGAAAAAAAAAAAAAAAACCAGACCAAACCCAAACCTAGAATGATTAGTTCATATGAACACAATACTGAACCTGAACATGTTTATGAACTTATGAACTGAACCTGAACTGAATCTAAACCAGCTCTAAAAGTTCAATACTGAACCTGAACCTGAACATATTTTAAAAAATGTTCAGGTTCAGGTTCAATACTAAACCTAAACCTAAACCTTAACTTGACCTAAATTCAGTTCAGGTTCATAAGAACACTAATAGCAAATATGAAAAGAATCAAGGTGACATAGAAAAAGCAGAGAAAAAAATAATTAAAAAGGAACCCAAACCACAAATAGAAGAAACGATAGAGAAAGAAAAAGGGAAAAAGAAATATACTGTAAATGAAATGACAGAAGAAGCCCAAGGTGTAGACGGTAAAAGGGTTAAAGATACAGAAAGGTTAAACAAGAAGATAAATTGGAACCTGAAATCAGCAAAGTCCACTTCACGATTTGGGACCTACCAAATAGAATCTCTAAAAAGCAAGTTTCAGAAATGGTCAGGAAATTCGGTCAACAAGTGAGATTCGCATACTGCATAGTATGAATAATAAAACAAGGGCAGAAGTAAAGTAAAGTACAATGGAAGAAAGTATTAAGAAGAAAATGGAAGCAAATTGGGTCTTACCACTAAGGAATGGTTAGTTAGCAAGAATTACAGCAGGAAGAAGGAAGAGAATAGAGCTAGAAAAAAGACAACAAATTCATACAAGAATCAGAAACCTGCTAAGATTTATGAAAGAAGTTCTATTATTAAGACAACTAAGGAGTGTTAATACGAAAGCAGTGCATTTTCTTCAAAAAAAAAAGGGAATCCAAGAAGTCAAGCGATAATCGAATTCAAAAATGAAGAAGACAGAAAAAGGGCCTTAGAAAGGAAACTAAAATATTTCAACTATAAGATAGAATGGGAGTATACAGTACCTTATAGAAAGGACAATGAGCTTATAATAACATCATATATAGTAACAACAAAGAGCTTTCAGTGACACAGTACAACTAGGTCCCATATACAGAAAGAGAAAAACACGATAGAAGAAAATAGCAGGAGGAAAAAAAATAAGAAAAAAAGAGAAAGCTTCACAGGATGCAAACAGAAAGTTGTGCATTAAAGAAAAGGTAGATCAAGAAAAATAAAAATTAGAAAAATTAGCACAAAGATTAGCAAAAGAGATTAAAGAAAAACTAATTTGGGAGCTCTCAAACAGCATGAAGATAGGAGCGGAAATACCCCAACACTCCTAATTTGGGCACCATAGTTGTCACAAAGAACATAGTATAGAGAGTAGGTTCAGCTCTATGACTAAAAACATAAAGGAAAAGAACCCAGGTCTATAGAGAATAGGACAGAAAGAAAAAGGAGGCTGGAGTTTTTGAAATTAGAAGTACACAATATAAATGGTATTAAGAGGAATACACATAGGTTACAAGAGTTAGTTGATTTCAGTGAAGAGCACAGACTTAATATAGTAGAGATAACAGAAACAAATATAAAGAAAAAAGAAGCCAAATTTATGGAAGTTCAAAGAAAGGGGTACAAGAATTACTGGTCAAACTCAGACCAGGATAAACATAAAGGCTCAGGAGTCAGTCTCCTGGTCGACGGCCCATTGAGTGAACATATTACAAAAATAGAAAGACCAAATGCTTATGCACTTAAAGTAAGCTTTACGTTTAAGAAAGCAGCTATTTTATGCTGGGTTATATACCTGCTCCAAATGACAGAAGCATACAAAATGAGATACAAAAAACAATAACAAGAGATATTTGCATAGCCAAAAAAAATACATCCTTTGTAATAATAGATAATTTTAACAGAATTATAAATGTAGCAATGGATACAACAAACTCCTCCCACTTTTCTCCCTCAAAAAGCAGAAGAAGTTACTATTAACAGAATGGCTAAGAAGCACAGGTTTTGTGAAAGCACTCTGTTACTATAATCCAACTCATACCTGGACAAATGGTACGACTAAAACGAAAATTGACCAAATTTGGTCATTTAGTTCATTAAAATTAGGTGTAGAGAAAAGTGATATTGAAGACATAGAGCTTATAACGGATAGTAATTACAACCTAGTATGGGCAAAAATTAATACTTCAAAGGTATTAAAATTTATACAAAGAGTGAAAAAGAAGGCAGACTTCCCTAAAAGAAAATATTCCTCTATAAGGAAGCTACAATAAAAGTATGGGAGGAGTACAGGTCAACACGAAAGAAGATATTAGCAGATAGAACAAAAACAAGCAACAAAATGGAGGTAGAGGAAAGTAAAGATATAAAAGAGATAAATATAGAGGAAATAATAAATGAGGAGTGGGAAGTGAATGAAAAAGCTGTTCTAGAGGTAGCATCCAGGCATATTCATTTGAAAATAATCAAATACAGACCAGAAGAAGTTACTAAGCATATTAATTGATCCCCTCTGTTCTGGGATATAAAGAATTTTAGGAGACTAACGAGATGGGCAAGGAAGGAATTAGGCCAGAACTTGGATAAAATAGACAGGTTTTTGATAAATGTACAGATACAAGATATCAATGGGAGATATGATACAGTAAAACTACAGATAGAAGGAGAGTGGACTAAAGAGTGGATCAAACAAACCAAAGAATGGATTAAGACTCTAGAATGAAAGCGAAAGGAAGAGGAAAGAAGAAGGATAGAAAAGAACATTGTAGAAAATATAGAAAGAAGATATAATATGATCAGAAGAAGTAAGAAAATAATATTGAATAGTATACTGGATAGGCCATAGAGAAAGATAATAATAGATAAGGTAGTAAGAGAAGAAAACACTCCAAACACATATGAATCACTAGTAACAGAGCTGGAGCAAATTAAGGAAGAAGTGGATAAATTTTTTAAGAAACAATTTAGAAAATGGCAGAATTTGTTTGCACAACTACCAGAAAACTGGAGAAGTGAATATTTGCCAAAAGAGTGGATCAATGAAGAGTAGTACAAAGAGGAAATGACCCCAATTCAAAAAGAAGAATGGAAGGAGAACTTAGACTTGCAAAAAACATACTGCTTTTGGGATGTTAGAGATCAGTTATACTATAATACAAAAAGCAGGACCCAAAGCAACAAGAAGATTTTTAAAGTTGGTGAACATGGTCCTAAAATCTAGTATTTTTCCAAGAAGATGGAAAGTGGATCAAATCTTCCCAATTCCCAAAATAACAGAGTGGGATTTTCTTTAGTGAGCATAAGACCAATAATGTTACTAGAAACATTTCGAAAAAGTTTAGTACAGATAGTTTAAAAAAGGCTTAGTAGAGTGTTCATAAAGCACAATATACTTCGAGGCCTTAATTTTGTAGGCTTACCTGGAGAAAGTACAGGGGCCCCAATTTATATACTAAGTAATATCCTGGAAGAAGCTAAAGAAGGGAGAAAAGAAATATAGATTTTACTATAGGATATCAAGAAGGCCTTAAACTCAGTTCCACTAGATAGTATCAGACAGGCGTGTACAAGAATTAAGATACCTCAGGAAGCCACAAACTTCTTGTTAGACATATTTAGTAAAAGAATGGTTAGAGTTATAACGAGGTTCGGCTTTGTCATAAGGTTTTGAAGCAGAGGATAGGATTGATCAAGGGGAAGGGATCTTTCCTTTTGTATGGAGAATAATTTACGATCTGCTCCTGTGCAAAATACAAGCCTTGAAGAAGGGATATAGCATGAACATACAAAAACTATCTGGGTCTTTAATGCCATTTGGAAAAGAAAAGGGTCTTAATATAAGTTGCCTAGTATTTGCGGATAATACAATATTCATAGCGAATACACAAAATAATCTGCCAAATATATTATACAAAGCAAATAAGTTCTACTGTATAAATGATATAGATATAAACCCAAAAAACTCAGAGCTGGTTGTAGTAAATTCTAAGGTAACACTGAGGCAACTAACAGTAAGATTAGAAAGAGAACAACTCAAAAAAAAACATTTATACTTACAAGCCAGGTTAAGAATAAAAAGATATTGATAGGCCAAATGAAATACTTGAATAACAAGATACTGCTACCACGGTCAGAGTATAGGGTGCTAATATGTTTTCTAGATAAAAGAACATGTGATAAAATTCATCAACCAGTTCTTAGATTAGCTAAGTGGAAAGCAGAAATCACATCAACAGTGGCTAATAGTATAACAAATCATAGAGAATTCCTGGGTATCAATGGCCTATGACAAAGATATACAGAACAAATACTAGCAGAATAGTTAATTAAAATTAATAATCCAGGAGTACTTGGCCAATAGACAAGGTTGAAACTTAAAAAGGACAACAGGAAATATTTAGCCCAAAACTGATATGGACACTTGACCAGAGCTGGTTAGGAATTACAAAGTTTAAACACAATCTTAATGCAAGAATCCAGAAATTAGCAAAGGAGTTGGATTTAGAAGTAAGGTTAGAGTATGACTATAAGGAATAGTGGTTCTTTCAGGAGCCCGATTGGGTCTAAAACAATTATGAAAGTATTGTTAGAACACGATAAAATGAAAAAGTGGGAAAAACTTAAAGGAAGAGATATATAGTATATAAACCAGCTGTTAGACTCAAAGGGGATAGCCTATTAACTTGGCAGCAGATTAAGAAACTGTCCAATCAAAGATCAAGTGAGAAAAAAGCAATCTGGTTTCAATCAATAGAAAACATTACTTTGGCGACACCTATATACAAAAGGTAAAGGAGGAGTTTAGAACTCAAGGACTGAATGGTTTAGTTCTGAAGCCGCAATGTAGGCTAATTTAAAAAAAAAGAAGTAAACGAGAATTGGTAATAGTAAATGAAAATAAAGAAAACCAGCCAACTATTGGCCAAGTAACGACAAAGAAAGCACAGTTCACAGATATTATCTGCTATGAGAGTAACAGTAAAGACAAGAACCAGACAGGAATGTGAGGTCCTAATAGGGTGCTCTAAGAGAAGTTGATTAATGGAGTTAAAAAAACACGAACAGAAAAACTGATAGGTATATCACTATGGGTGAAATATACAAAGGGAGAAATGAACATAGAATTGGAACCAAATTACTTTGTAAATAAAAAAGAGGGGAGTAGCATTTCGTCAGAGCAAGTTAGAAGTTTGCAGAATAGAAAGGAGAGATAAAAGTAGTAATCGAAGAACCAAGTTTAGAACTAATAGATAGAGTAGTAGAAGGACTAGAAAAGAGATGGGAACTGAAAGCAGCATTGGTTAAAAATTTGGATGAAGATACTTTGTGGTTTTATACAGATGGGTCATACAAAGTAGTAGATAATAGGAAAGTATTAGGATATGGAGTCATACAAATAGATAGAGAGGGAAAAGTTGTAAGAGATACCAAAGGTAGAATTCAGAACTAGATTTCATCCACACGATCAGAGCTAATGGCAATTTTAGAAGCTCTTTTAATAATACCATCTAAAAGTAGAGTTATTATTAGGTCTGACAGTAGTGCAGCAATATTTTTGGGTAGAAAGGTTCTTGGTGGGCCCAGAACACGAGAGTAGATGAAAATAAATAATTCTACAATATTGGGAGTGATAAAGTAGTAGTACAGAGCAAGGATATAGAGGTAGTACTTGAGAAGATAAAGGCTCATTCAGGAGATAAACAGAATAAAAGAGCAGATTGAATAGCAAAAGAAGCAGGTGAAGTAGGTGTTCCAACAAGAGTCAAATGGTTTATGACGAAAGTGGTCTTCTGGCCGCTATGAAAGGGGATAGAAATAGAATGCTCTTCAAGAAAATTCATAAAGCAGCTACTAACAACAGCTATTAGAACAGAGTGGACATTCAACCAAGGAACTCATAATGAGATCCACCAGAAATGTGTAAACCAAAAGAACTGGAAACCCTTTTTTGCCCTAATGAAAAGATATAGCAAGCTTCAGAGCAAGAGTAGAAACAAAAATAGTACATAGAGTTTTTATATAAAGTGCATTAATAAGTTTATGCCGACTTTGATAAAGCAACAAATATATTGTTACAGTACCGGAAGCCTTCTTTAATTCTGATAAAGTAACAATCACACGGCTCCTGAGATCCCTTACTTTGGGCGTGAAGCAGTGTGCAAGAGGGAAGTATAGTTTCTTTTATGTCTGTAAGAAACTACACACTTCTCTAAGGCAGTTCGATATAAAACAACAAGAGATAATAGACAGTTTATTAATTTAACAAGAGGGCTATTCCAAGGTGTCTGTTCCTTAGAAATCCCAAGCGTTTATTAATAATAAGGGAGGAGGATAAATATAAAGGTAAAGATAGAATACAATATCTGGATCTGTCTAAAACTAAGGGAAATAAGGTGGGTTTATATATCTATTGAGCTAAGCGTCGCTAAGCGTCGTTAAGCATTGCTAAGCGTCATTAAGTGTTACTAAGTGTCGTTAAGCGTCACTAAGCGTCATTAAGCGTCGCTAAGCGTCGTTAAGTGTCGCTAAGCGTCATTGAGTGTCATTGCACATCAATTTTGCATATCACTATTACTAAATACAGTTATTACAAAATTTCCTTATTAAGTTCTAATTTTCTAACTAATTTCTACCAAAATTAAAACCTATTCTATAACAATATAACCAAAGTTGTATCAAAACGTTCAATATAGAAAATGCAAAAAGGAAAAGGAATCTTTCAAGTATCTATTCACATGCGCACACAATAAAAAAGTATGGACTAAAAAGGAAGAAGAAATTCATGACAGTATTAAAGAAGAATTAAGGCATAAGGATAAGATAGTTGTAGGTCTTGATCGGCTTAGAGAAGTCTTCATACCCAGAAATATATAAGAATATAAAAATCGGCACATAAAATGGGTGAGAGAGTTCTTGGCAGATGATATAGGATCATCCTTAAAAGCAATAAACCTTTCCAAAAACAAGGCTCGTAACGTAGCTATGGCTTTTCTCGATAAATAGTTAACTTTCTTTCAGAAAGAAATATAGAAAGAACACTGCTTAGTAGTTAATGAGTGGAAAAAGACTGCAGAATTATTCGAGAACAAAAAAGACAAGAGACCAAGAAGAAAGAGAAAAAGAGAAGGAAACCAAAGGGAAAAAAGAAAAGATGCGATAACCTGGAAGAGGGAACAGGAGAAAATGAAACAGAAGTAAAAGATAAAAATTGAAAGCGGAGCTGAACAGAAATTCTAAGTATTGCGAAGGAAGAAGTATATGCATGGATTGGACAAGGTGTCCATGCGAGCTGGAATATAAAATAGATGGAAGTTTTGACAAGTGACAAATCTTGACTGCAGATCTAGGTGGTTTTTCTTTATTGGAAGAAAGAAACTTAGAGAGGAAAAGTTTGTTATAGCAGGTCACACTTAGGTATCTCTAAAACAACTGGGTGGGTCACACTTTAGTATTAGTGCCAAAAATGTCAAATTTTGTAAAATAAAATAGTATATTTTAAAATTTACAAAAAATTAAAACAGTTGTGACAAGACTGCCGAAATTTAAAAAAAAAACTGAAATCAAAAAACAAATCAAAAAAATCTAATTTATAAAGATCTAATCTGATCTTGTAACATCATACAAAATTTCAAAATATTTCAAAAATATAGTCCAATATGCTCTTGGTATGAACAGGTTACAGATATACTCATCTAGCTTAGGTCTAAAATATTTTAAAAATATTTCGAATTATTTTGAACTAAAGTATTTTTGAAATTACTTTCAAAATATTTCGAAACCTGCAGTCTACAAGTTCTTTCAAAAAATTTCACAGGTTCACAAGATCTTTCGAAAGATTTCGCTACTATAAAAACCTTTGAGTTGTGTGTATGATCTCTTACCTTCATTTTTTATCTTATAAATATATAATTCAGTTTTTTTAACAATAAAAGAGCAGCCATAAAAGTTCTTTATAATTAATTAATTATTTTTCGTCTATTTTGAGTTTTAAAAAAAATTCTGGTTGACAGGTTATTCTAAAAAAAATTAATTGATAATCCGTTTCCAAATGAGGGAGCCATACATAGTAAATTGCGATGCACAGGTCTATATGATTTACTATATAAAATTGCTAAGTCACAAATGCCACTTCACGACAAAGTGAAGTCATTTTTCTACTAAGTAAATATATTTTCAATTTCTAAGTAATCTTGTAGAGCATTATTTTCTGATTTTAATATACATCAGGAAATTTTATATATAGATATTGATCGATATATAATACTTAATCGTTTTATATCAATTATAAAATATCGCTATATATCAATTAACTGGATAAAAATCAATATATATCTAAATCGATATATATCATTTTTTATATTAAATCGTTATATATCTACAAATCGATTATAATCAGAATTATTTAAAACAATATATAACGATTAACAGATCTTTAACGATTACACAGTGTTTTGACCACAACGAAATATAACGATTAACAGATCTTTAATGATTACACAGTGTTTTGACCACATTACAAAAATTTCATCCCAGATCACCGCGTAAAAAAAAAAAAAAAAA
>QKWP01000548.1:242941-279947 GCA_003550325.1 Gigaspora rosea
TTTATTCTTACTTCTTTTAGAACTTTGCAAGAAAACAACCTAACTTTCTGGCACTTTGCAAGAAGTAGCGAATATAAACGAATATAAGTGAATATAAGCAAATATGAGTGAATATAAAGAATATAATAGTTTATTTTTTTTGTATTCATTTTTTTAATTTTTTTTGGTTTCGTTTTTTTTGGATTTATTTTTTTTTGTCATTTTTTTATAATAATATATAATATATGTAATATATAAAGGGTACTGCTATTTACACCATAGTTTTTGCTATTTGCACTATAGATTTTGTGTAACAGTAGATCATCAATCAACATTTTCTATTTGCACCATGCTAATATATGTTGCACTAATAAAAACTCACTTTTTTTGTAGATTAACAATTATTGGCGCCGCTAATATCATATAACGTTACACAAATTTTCTTTTGGTAGCCTAATCTAATGTGGGCCAACCCTAACCCTAAATTTATAATGCGGGCAAATCCTTATACTAATTTTTTAAGGCCTTAACATAATGCGGGCCAGATTTTCACAATTTTGTATAACCTTGGGCTATATTCATGTTGCACCAATAAAAACTCGCTTTTTTTGTAGATTAATAGTTATTCGCGCTATTAATGTTGTGTAACGTTATACAAGTCTTATTTTGGTTACTTAATCTAGTAGGCCTGCTAACCTAATTTTATAATGCGGGCCAACCCTAACTAATTTTATAATGCGGGCCAACCCTAACTAATTTTATAATGCGGGCCTAATTTTTTAAGGCCTTAAAAAATTAAGGAAAGGGTTGGCCCGAATTATAAAATTAGGGTTAGGGTTGGCCCGCATTATAAAATTAGGTTAGCAGGCTTACTAGATTACAAAAACAAAATTTGTGTAATGTTACATGACATTAACGGCGCGAAATAACTATTAATCTACAAAAAAAGGTGAGTTTTAATTGGTGCAACATATATTATCATGGTGCAAATAGAAAAGGTTGGTTGATGATCTACATTACACAAAATCCATGGTGCAAATAACAAAAACCATGGTGTAAATAGCAGTACCCTATATTTTTTTTAAACTTTAAAGGCCGGGTACTATGGCCGGGATTTTATTATGAGTTATTAGAACGTAATATTTATTACATGAATGAGGATACAACTAGCCACACGTGCACTTTTGGTGCCTAATTTAAGTATTCCGCCTGAAGGTTCTACACTAGCTGCTATACCTACAACCCAACTACGGGAATTGCCTATTTAAACCCTCTGGTTCACGCTCTTCCTATTACTACCTGTTGCACTGCACAAACGCAGATATTAAGGGGCCCCAACTCTTTTTGATAAATCATTAGCCTAAGGGCTACTTTACCCTCGCACCAATTGCCTACTGTTGTCTTCTGTGTCCCATTTCACTTCGGATACAGATTTAGCGACAAAACCGCTTGCCCTTATTAGGTTCATTCCGATCCCGACCACCCACCTTCTTTTGGTAGTGTCGTTGTAAATCTTTACTATTACCTCCTAATTCGGGACTTGCCAAACGGGTTTCCATTCCTCTGGTTCCCTAGATTTTACGGTGTAACAATAACACCATTGCGCCGTAGCTCCCATTCAAGATGGTGGAACCAAGGTAACAGGTTTTTGCAACCCAACCAATCTGAGCCACATGGTTACCGAACACAGGCCTATTGTTCAAAGCGTCAACAGTGGGATTCGAACTGTCAACCTGCCACTTGGAGGGTGACACCTTGACCACTTCTCTAAGGCGCCACACCCAGCAGCAGTGTTGTCATAGGACACGGTCACAGACGGCGGACAGTCCGGGACAGGACGTCCGAGACATGTCCGGCCAGAATTTTTTTTGTCCCGGACATTTTGCGACTCAACACGTGATCATCTACCAATAAAATTCGTATAATTCCGCAATTTGATTGGTTTTACCCGGCGGACATGTATCATGTTGGAACATTATTCGAACATGTCCCGGACGTCCCGTCCCGGACTGTCCGCGTCCCTGAAAAATCGGTGTGACAATGTCCGTGTACAACACTGCCCAGCAGTACCCTATATAAAATATAATATATAATAAAAAATAAAATTTTATATTAAATAGCGAAAACTTGTGAATATTGTATAATTAATAATTTTTTTATTTTTTGTATGTCACCTTCTTTCTTATATGATATTAACCAACGGTTTATTTCAGATACAGCCATGTTTAAAGAATCGCTGTCGTAGATTTCTTCGCTTTGTACGCCGTGTTTGGAGTTGCTATTGCCGTATTGAAGTAAGTTTTGTTGGCTATCTTGTTTCTTTCACTTCACGAAACCTTGTTTAACTAACGCCACTTTTTTAAATGGTCAGAATTGCTCTTGTTGAAGTCATGGTTCGCTGTTGTAGGAGAATCGCCAGTGTGGAATTCGTCATTTTTGGCCCATGTAATTTTAGGGTTGCTGTTGTCGTATTGGAGTAACCAGTTGGTAGGTTCATCATTTTTGACACCGTGTAATCTTGCTTGTAGTGTTGTTATTAGAGTCTTTGTTGGCTACTTTTTTCTTTCGCTTCATGAACCGTTGTTTAACTAACACCACTTTTTTTTTAGGACAGCTAATGGTTGGATTTCTCTTGTTTATGCCATTCACTGTAATTGGAGAATCACCGGTGTTGAATTTGTTGTTTTTGGCGCCGTGTTATTTTGGAGCTGCTGTTGCCGTAGTTAGACATATAGAGTCGTGTCATCGTAGTTAAAGGGTTGCCAGTGTGGATTTTGTTATTTTTGTCCACTTTTTTTTTTTGTTTTATAAGCAAAATTAGGTTAGGCTATTCTTTCTTTATTGTAGCCTTTGGGAGTATTTTAGGTGTGTATTTGTTTGTATTGCTCGTCGTGAAATTTTGAGCCGTTAAGTTGGGGCTAGGGTTAGGGTTAGGGTAAGTTAGAGTATATTAGTTGTGGTTGTATCGAATATTTAGGAAAGGGAGCGAAGCGGAGATGACAGCCAAAGCACAGCGACTACAGAGTGTGCGAAGCGAGCCCTGTCTGTGTTGCTGAGCGTAAGCGAAGCAACACAAGCTGTACGAAGTAGTGTATAAGAATTTATATTTACGCGTAGCTGACAGTATAGTTTAAACCGCAATAAGAATTGTTAAAACTGTATTACTTAAATAAATATCATCCATGTGAGTACTGAAAATATGGTAATTTTTGCATTAAAAATAAATCAAATGAAAAAAAATGTAATACTTACGTACGTGCGTTCGTACGTACATGCATTCGTACATACATTCTATATCGATCACGTCGATCACGTCGACCACATGATCTGGTTATCCAGGCCTCGAACCGGTTTCCGACCCGGTTTCCGATCCGATTTCTGAACTAGGTGATATCACCTAGGATGAAAGTTAGCAACAGTCTATATAATAATAATAATAATAAAAATTTATGATTAAATTGCGAAAACTTGCGAAAACCTGTAAAATGTTCAAAAAGCATGATTATGTGAATATAATAATTATTAATTGATATCACTATCGATAGTAATCGATTAACCGGATATATATCGATTACTATCACTATCAATAGAAATCAACAGGGGTGTTGATAATTGATATATATCTTACCGGTTAGTAATCAATATATATCTATATATAAAATTTGCCGATGTAGTAATATCATTAAAATCTGTTTAGTAGTTGCAGAGATATTGGCATAAAATGATTTGCTGACTAATGTAAACCTACTATTGTTTATGTGAAATGGTATTTTTGACTATAGTAATCTCATAGTCATGTGCGTCACAGTTTACTATATATGGTTATATATGGTTCCCTCATTCGGAAACAGATTATCAATTAACTATCAAGACTTTGACCAATCGAACACGATAAATATGAATTTATATGATTTTCATATAAAATAACAATTTTCACATTACTATTAAACTTGTATAATATTGGAGTTGTCTCCCTATAGTTTTACTAACCCCTCATATCAGTGGATCAGCATAATTGGGCCTTTTTTAATAAACTGTTACACGAAAATTTGCTCCTAAGTGACGTTGAAAAACTAACAAATGAAGCACTTGTTACAACTAACAAAAGGGCTTCTTCGACGTCTAGACAAATTAAAAACCAAAAAAATCTAATAAAAGAGCTATGCTAAGCTGTAGAAAGAAGTACTTTTACCATTTGTTGAAATACTTGGGTGTTTTAGGATGGGTTGGGCATTGAAAGATGGGTTGGTAACTATCAAGGGTAAATTCGGATACTAATTTTCAAAAAAATGGCCTTTTTAATCTACTTTTGGCTTATAATTAAATACATGAATTTCATAATGTTCTATGTACTTAATTATAAATACAAAGCTGGTTAAAAAGCCGTTTTTGTGTAAATTCGCTCTATAATAAATTTTTGAGCAAAATTTTTTTGATAATCCTCGATTATAATTGGTCGATTTACCCAACTATGCCGATCCGCTGATATGTAGGTACTACAAAATTTGCTCTTAGAAATTAAAACCCAATATTGACAGACACAACAAATAGGGTGGGTGGTACAGTGGTCACGAGCATGCTACCTATGGCATGCCATGCATAGCATGCCTATGGCATGCCCAAAACCAAATGGTTATAAGGCATGCCACTTATATGAGTCTTATAAGGGTCCGAAATATTCTGAAAGGCAGTTTAATTATATTATGGGCATGCCAATGTCATGCCTATAGTATGGCATGGCATGAATTTTGGCTAATGGAATGCCATACGGCATACTAAATTTTTTTGCTGTGCTACATACTCTAATTACAGATAGTAACTATTGTATAATATCAACGACTTGGCATACTAATGCCTTGAGTAAGAAAATTAACAAAAACAAAAGAAATAAAAAAAGAAAAAGAAAAGTGCACTACTACAACAAAATGTTAGCAGAGTATTGGAACGAATTTACAGATGAATTGAGAAAAAACTTAGTAAAAAAAAGCCTAAATAACCAGATATCAAATAAGAGTGGCCTGGAACTTTTGGGCAATTGAAATCAAAACTATAATTAACAGGAAAATTCTATTTACCTTCACAAGCCAGAGAACCTACTATGCCCTATTCTTAAAAGCAATGAACTGCATACTGCTCTGAAAAATATGAACAAAGCTCTAAGGCTATTAACTATGAAGAACCCAGAAATTCTAAATCAAAAAACAAGCTCCTTGAAAAAACATCAAAGCTAACAAATCTAAAAATCAAAATAATTAATATTGAATATTTCATAGCCAATAGAGATACAATAACCTCAACCCTAAAAGTAACTAAAAACATCATATGAACAAGCCAGAACTACAAAAAACAACAGAAATTGAAAGATAAAATTTACTTTTACATTATGAGGACTTTCGAGATTACACGAGTAGAAATTAGATAGCATTCTCCAAAGGAAGATAGAACCTATTCAAACTAATAAGGTCATCCTTTCTAACAAGATACTATTGAATAAAAAAGAAATCCTAGAACACATAAGATTATACTCAAAAACCTGAACAAGACTTAACTTAGTTAATACAAATATTGGAAACAAATAGAAAAAGAAATATCTTTTCCTAAAAAATATCTTACCATTGATCTACTCCAGCTTGGCATATAACATAACTATACAAGAATTAAAAGAAACATTAAAAAATTTTCCATACAATAAAGCACCAGGCCATTAGCAATTCCAAATAAAGTAATAAAAAATCTTCCAGAAAATGCTTTAGAATTTCTACTAAAAATATTAATGCTTGCTTACAAATTGAGATGGTATCTAATCAATAGTTAAAGTCCAATATATGGTTAATTCTAAAAAAGGATTGCTATAATTACGATCTAAATCATACAAGACCTATAATGCTAATTGATCATACACGGAAACTACAGACAAAAATAATTAATAACAGACTAATGACTCCAATAATGTACTATGAAGTCCTTTCTCCTCTTAACTTTGTGGCCTTTCCAGAGCAATTAACTTTCCAACCACTATCTAACCTCACCCATATTCTAGAAGATGCTCAAACAGAAAACAAAAAAATCTGGGTGCTTGCCCAGGACATGTCAAAAGCATTTGATACTGTACACATTCTGATCTTGAATTAAGGCACTAAAAAGAATAAAAATACCAGAGAATAGTGTTCCTATAAATCTGAACTGAACTGAACTTAGGTCAAGTTCAGGTACAGGATCAGGTTCAGTATTGAACCTAAACCTGAACATTTTTTAAAACATGTTCAGGTTCAGGTTCAGTATTGAACTTTTAGAGCTAGTTTAGGTTCAGTTCAGGTTCAGTTCATAAGTTCATGAACATGTTCAGGTTCAGTCTGGTGTTTATATGAACTAGTGATTCTAGGTTTGGGTCCGGGTTTGGTCTGGTTCAAACCAGACTCAAACTCTAAATTTTATTATTAAAACTTTATATTAAACTCAACCTCATTTATAAGTTTGGTCAGGCTAGTCCAAATTTTGCAAACTAGTTTGAGTTTGAATAAAAATTTATGTATTTTTTGATACTAAACAAGTTTACTTAAAGTGAGAAGTATAAATCAGTTAGTAAAATTAGAAAATCATAGCATTTTGTATAATTTTATTAATAAAATTATACAAATTTCTATGATTCTCTAAATTTCACTAATTGATCATAACTTTTTGCACTAAGTAAACTTGTTAGTACCCAAAAATATATCAAATCAGCATATTTTATTTTACTTTTCTTAAAATTTGAAGAAAAGATGCTTAATTTTGAAATTTTTTATCAAACATTCAAAATTAAGCATCTTTGATGCAAATTTTAAGGAAAATAAAATATTAAAATATACTGATATGATATATTTTTTGGTGCTAAACAAGTTTACTTAGATCAAAAAGTTATAATCAATTAATAAAATTTAGAGAATCATTAAATTTGTATAATTTTATTAATAAAATTATACAAATTTCTATGATTCTCTAAATTTTACTAATTGATCATAACAGATACTTTCTTGATCTAAGTAAACTTGTTTAGTACCAAAAAATACATTATATCAGTATATTTTATTTTATTTTTCTTAAAATTTGCATCAAAAGATATACATAAGGCCGAAATTATTTTGGGTTTGAAACTCCGAAATTAAAATTTGAAGACAAAATTGTTTTTGACCTATTTTACTTGAAAGACGAAATTATTTAATACTTTTTTTGAATAGACGAAATTATAAGGATTATATCTATATAAATTTTATTTGCTCTTTTTTATAAAAAAAATTAATTTTCTTTAATAAAGACAAAATAGGCCTTTTTCAAAAATCAATTTCGGCAGCATCACTAGTCAAAGATGTTTAATTTTAAATTTTGATGAAAATTTTCAAAATTAAACATCTTTCCTTCAAATTTTGAGAAAAGTAAAATAAAATATAACAATTTGATGTATTTTTGGATGCTTAACAAGTTTCTTAGTGCAAAAAGTTATGTTCAATTAGTAAAATTTAGAGAATTATAGAAATTTGTATAATTTTATTAATAAAATTATACAAATTTCTATTATTCTCTAAATTTTACTAATTGATCATAATCTCTTGCACCAAAAATAAAAATAAATCAAATCAGCATATTTTATTTTATTTTATTTTTTTTTAAAATTTGAAAAAAAGATGCTTAATTTAGAAAATTTTTATTAAAAATTCAAAATTAAGCATCTTTGACGCAAATTTTAAGAAAAATAAAATTTAATATACTAATATAATATATTTTTTGGTGCTAAACTAGTTTACTTAGATCAAGAAGTTATGATTAATTAGTAAAATTTAAAGAATAATAGAAATTTATATAATTTTATTAATAAAATTATACAAATTTCTATGATTCACTAAATTTTACTAATTGATTATAGCTTTTTGATCTAAGTAAACTTGTTTAGTACAAAAAATACAGTATATTTTATTTATTTTTTTAAAAATTTGCGTTAAAGATACTTAATTTTGAATTTTTGATAAAAATTTTCAAAATTAATTATCTTTTCTTCAAATTTTCAAAAAAGTAAAATAAAATATACTGATTTGATGTATTTTTTAGTGCTAAACAAGTTTACTTAGTGCAAGAAGTTATAATCAATTAGTAAAATTTAGAGAATTATAGAAATTTGTATAAGTTTATTAATAAAATTGAAAAATGTGCTTGTCACCGGCGGTGACAGTAACCAGATTAGGGTTAAGATTAAATTTAGAGTTAGAAAAAGGTTTATTATTTAATAAAACACATTAAGAAGCATTTTTAGCTTGAAAAAAATATTGGTTTCATAGGCACAATTTGAAGTTATTGCGATTTGTAATTTTTTGAATTTTTTTGTTATACCTAATCTAGCAATTTGATTGGCTCGGAACTGTAACCATAGTTACAAATAGATTCGCCCAATAAAATTATACAAATTTCTATGATTTTCTAAATTTTACTAATTGATCCTAACTTTGTGATTTAGATAAACATATGCATATATTATAAACCAAAACATGTTTATAAACCTTGAACTGAATCTGAACTGAACTTTTTTAAGTTCAGGTTCAGGTTTATGTTTAATAATTTTAAGTTCAGGTTCAGTTCAGTATTGAACTTTTCGAGCAGGTTCAGGTTCAGGTTCAGGTTTATTGAACCTGAACCTGAACCTCTATTGAACTAAACTGAACTTCAGAACCCTATCAGAGAAGATAATAAATCTACTGACATACCTACTGACCAATAAGAAAAACTGGGTGATCACTAATCTAAGTCTAACAAATCCATACAAGGTGTCAGATAGAATTAGGGATGTTAATAGAGTATGGTAATCCGGAGTAACTATGGAGTATAACCTACTCTATACCGGTATAGTCTCATAATACCATTAAGATATTATTAATAGGAGTAATTGCTTCAGAGTAATACTACTAATACAAAATTGTTTATACTCCAGAGTATTATTGTATATATATTTTTTACCGTATTTCTCCAAAATAAGGTAGCATATTTTCAGGAAAATATGGTACTATAAACTCCAAAGTATTACTTAATGCTTAGCACATAGTACTCCAGGTTATACTCCGGGTTACACTTTGGAGTATGCTCTAATTCATACTTCAGTGTAATGTAGTATTAAAGAATACTCTACCAGAGTATGCACTACACTACCCTGGAGCACTCCGTTAACATCCCTAGATAGAATTGATTAGGAAGAGACATTCTCTCCCCTCCTTTGGAAAATCGATTACAACTCTTGATTCACAAATCCAATACTCCTTTTAGAGTATACAGGAAACATACCTACCAATCCACTACATCAAATATGTATGCTAGTAATAGTATATATGAATAACTTGCTATAGCTAGTACACAACAAAACTACCTTAACTAACATAATCTTAGTAGCTACTTTATTTTATAAATACAATAATATAAAGGTAAACCCATTGAAATCATACTTTATCACGAACACCAAAAAGAAAAAACTCCTATAAAAGAATTCGACAACTTAACAATCTATGTCTCAAAGAAGGACACTCTAATAAAATATCTTGAAGCTTGGTTTACAGCTAGTAACTCATCTTTTCCAGTTCAGCACTTATACTTGTGAAAGTGCAAATGAATCTAACTAGCAAAAATAACAGAAAAGCAGCTAATTTATATTATCAATAGAGTGATCTTCCTATGCCTACAATATTGCCTGCACACAGCGTATCTGAAACTATCACAGATTAAAAAAATTAACAGAATATATGTTAGCATAGTTAAGCAAAAAGGAGAACTTCCAAATTTCTTTCTATTTAATCCAAAGATCTATGGTCGAGATAACCTAACACTAATCTATAACAATACACTTATTTCACAGCACCCTGAAGAACTTTAATACAACACAGTTTTGAGTTTGTATAATTTTAGTAGTATTTTAGCCAAGTATATATATATAATAGAGCAAAATTTGAAAATTTACTATATAAAAATGCAACTTTTGATGAATTTCTATACAAAATTTTCTTTTTTAGAATTATCAGAGTTGTATTAAGTTCTTCAGAGTCCTTATCTCACTCCTGTTAAAGAACTTAAACCACAAAGGTTTTGACAAATTCTTTCTGAAAATGTGAATACAACAATTATAGAAAGTAGCAAATACTAAGAAATCCATATTAAGTCATATGGGGTGTCTTCAATTAAAAGGGCCCATTTTTACATTTTTTTGAAAAATGAGTTTTCGTTAAATTCATATAAATTTTGACATGATTGACTTTTTTTAATTATAAATGAAAGTTGAATTACATAATAAAAAATCAAGATAATGTAAAAAGAAAAATTACATGAGGCAGCGTAGAGCCAACACGTCACGAGTTTACCCGATAGTCACCTGCCGTCTTTAACCAATCAATATCGTGAAATTTGATTGATCCCGGATCAGTCCGAAAATCAAAACAAATAATTAAACTCAAATATCTCAAAATAAAATATATGTAAAAATGGGCCCTTTTAATTGAAGACACTCCATATATCATTATTTCTATACAGACAAAATCTAATGCACAGCACAGTCAATTACTGCAGGTTTATCTTTGGGAATCATTTAGAACAAACTGCTTAATCAATGGCTATTACTCACTAAATGATTGAAGAGCACCCTGATTAACCAATTTATAATGGATTATCCAAAAAAAATATACCCTAAAAGAAAAAATAAACAAATACAAAATCTACTGTGTCAAACAACTACTAAATTTAAAAAACAAAAACTTTCTAACTTGGACTGAAATCTACTACAATATACAGAAAATTCTGAGAGGACGCTTTTTAAAGTAGTTATATACAATACAAGAGATATTAAGTAGAAACACAAACCCTACAACTATACTAATCTATCCAAATCCCTTATTTTAACACTATGGACTCTCAAAAAAAAAATTGAATAATAACGAAAGATAAAAAATTCGCAAAAATAACTAGTTTTTCTTAACAATACCTAAAGCAAAATATTATATAATAACTGTAAGCAACAAACTTGAGCCCTACACAGGTTGCACAGTGGTTGCACTCTGAAGAATAAATCAATAACAAGTGCACTATTACTTCTTTTTGAAGAATAGGGCATACAACCTTCAAGTAGATAGTAAGCATATAGTTTACAGAAAAATAACAGATATATATAAGGTATTAAATATTAGATACCAACTACGAAATGAGTCAAACCCCAGACATGCCAAGACCATTGTCAGCTTTCGTAAACCCCAGTAGAAATATGGGAATCATTAGTAAAAAATAACTTTAAAAGCAAAATCTTTCAATATATCTATCATCAAGATCAGCAAATTTATATGTGTTAAATATTTCAAAATAATAAATTTTGAAATATTTTGAAAAAATTTCAAAATATAAATTTCGAAATATTGCGAAAATATTAAGTAAT
This sequence comes from Gigaspora rosea, assembly GCA_003550325.1. Taxonomy (NCBI): domain Eukaryota; kingdom Fungi; phylum Glomeromycota; class Glomeromycetes; order Diversisporales; family Gigasporaceae; genus Gigaspora; species Gigaspora rosea. The sequence continues at coordinate 254,349 of QKWP01000548.1, forward strand.
ATTTGAAAATCAAAAAGTATTGATCACACCTTTTATGGTATAGAATCGCTGATCAGATGATTCTAGAATCACATGCTAACTAGCAAATCAAATCAATGCTAATAATATGATAATAAATTATGCAATATTTTTTATTTTTCATTTCTACTACTATATACTATATCAAATATTTACTTGTTTTAAAAACACGATACATATATTGCACAACCTAGAGTTGATATATCAACTAATTTTATTGATCAAAAATCAGCAAATATATAAAGACACAGGCTTGACTATCAGCTATAGTTATAAATACGGAATTGGCATTAAAAGAATAAAAGAAAGCATTTATTTATTATCAAAAATTAGCAACTATGGATAATTCTAATAAAATAAGAATATGTATATTCTAAATTAAGAACCTGAATAGATTATATCGATTAATAATTTTTATGCACACAAACTAGAGAAATAATTAATACGAATGAAAAGATTTAAAGGACATCAGATAAAGGGCATCATACAATGACAAATAAGTGTTCATCTTCTTGGTTTGTAAACTTATTTGCTAATTCTAACTTAACCAAATATTTATACTTACAGGTGCAATAGTAATATATATTTATGTTCATCATACTTACAAGCTAAATGTACAATATATAACTCAGTTAAAATGAAGTCTAAATATATATGTTAAAATAAAAATTAGATAAAGAGTAAGGTGGAAATGTATATTAGGGTAAGGGTTAGAACAAAAATGTATGTTAGAATAAGGTTTAAGACAGAAATGTATATTTGGATAAGAGTTAAAATAAAAATATATATTGCTAGAGTAAGAATTAAGGCAGAAATAGATGTTAGAGTAAGTATTAAAATAAAAACGTATATTAAAGTAAGGGTTAATATGAAATCATGAGTTAGAGTAAGGTGTGAAAATGTTTGTTAGAATGAAGATTAGTTATTCATCATATAATCTAGTGGTACAAATCGATAAAAATTCTTCAATCGATTAGTTGTAGATCATCTTACCTGATTAATCGAATAATCAATTTTTATTCAACTAATCAATTAGTTGACCATTCGATTAATCAATTAATCGATTAGTTGACTATTCGATTATTCGATTAATCAATTAATCGATTAGTTGACCATTCAATTATTTGATTAATCGATTAGTTGATCATTCGATTAATCCCAAATCGATTAGTCAACTAATTGACTAATCATACATATGATTTAAATCCGGTAGCATTTTTAGTAGCGTTTATACCCAGGTACAGAACTAGTCATGATACAAGAATAAGCAATTTCAATTTTTTTTAAGCCATTCTTATTGTACGTTTGCCATAATCTTTTTTAGTATATTTGATCGAAAAACAAAAATGTATGTACTATATGTACTGTACATACTACATTTTGATTTCACCAAATTTAAGGTTCGGCATAATGAATTCTATAGGTTAGCATGATTCGAAATAATTTTTCAGTCAACAATGATTTGCATTTAATATTATACTAAAATTTCAGATTCCCAGACCCTATGCAATGCGTGATAACTATAACAATGTTTTCTTATCACAAAACTCATCAAACTTGTATGGATTATTCATTTCTAAATACAATATACAAAAAATTTATCGGTACTAGTAAGCAGACGATTCTGAATGATTCTAAGTTGCCATTATACACAACATATTAAAAAGCTTTGAAAAAACTTACCGAATCTTAAACACCTTTTTTTTCATTGAATATTACTATATACTGTAGAGCAAATATATAACATAAAATAAAGATAACTTACCCGAACATTATGTAATTTAGATATGAAATATGAAGGATACGTAACATAGAAAAAGCAAAAGAAATATATATACTATAAAATTAAATTTTTTGATAAATAAATATTTTTGTTTATCGTAGCATACCTTTTTTTGAAGAGTTCGACTTTCACATATCTATGTATTAATGCTATTAATTTAAGTAGATTTAAAAGTTCAATAGCTTCTTATAGAATAAAAAAGTAAATCAAAATAGATAACAATATATAATCATATTCCAAAGTGATTATATTAACGTTTCTCGAACAGTGTAATCTGACATTTTTTTCAGAGTAGTAAAGTAGGACCCTGAACAATACATATAGAGGTTATATTGAAATTTTGGCTAAAAAGGTTACTTTTTTACAAAAATGTTATATTTGAAAAGTGGATATTGGTCAAAAGGTTATATTTAAAAGTGGATAAAAGCTTTTAATGTAATATTATTAAAAGTAGATAAAATTAATAAGTTTTAAATAGGCTATATTTAAAATTTGGATAAGAGAAGTTACGTGATTAGGGTTTACATAGGTCCTGATCCCCCCTAGTGATAGGACTATTGACCAATCAAATTTTATAATATTTAAAAAAAACTCAAAAACGTTTTTGACCTAATAATAAGCTACTCCACAATTGACAAAAGTCGCTACATAGTAAAGTATAAATTTTACTAAGCAAATCGATTAAAATCGTTTAAGTAACTTTATTTAGCAAATCAAAATACAATTACTATAAAATTTTCATAAGTATTGAAGAATTTTTTATTAATTGACTTTTGATTTGTACGTTCAACAGAAAAATTATAATTTTTTAAAAAAATATTTACTTCAATATTATTAGCTATTTAGACTATATATATATAGGATGGGAACCCCTCTAGGAAATTACGTGATTTGCTGCACTTCCCTAAAGAAAAAATTTTTTAAAAAAATTTTTTTTGAAAAAAATTTTTTTTTAAGAAAAATTTTTTTTGAGATAAATTTTTTTTTAAAAAAAATTTTTTTTTCGAGAAAAATTGGTTTTAAGAAAAAGTTTTTTTGAGAAAAATTTTTAAAAATAGTGTTGTTATATTTGATAATTGGTTAAAATTTATTAAATATTAAGGCTTATATGTAAAATATGGTTAATTAGCTCTAATAAAAAGTGGATAAAAATTTTAAAAAGTTTATATTAAAGCTAATATAACCTCTATATGTATTGTTTGGGGTCCTAGTAAAATGAACACAATGCAATCGCGTTAAAGTAATACTTCTAAAGAGTGTTCTTATAAGTGACTTTAATAAAAAATACTACATACTATGAATTGAATACAGAAAAAGTTAAAAAAGTTTCAAAAAAAGAAAAGTTATCAATTAATCCATTATGAATTAATCGATTATTCGATTAATCCATAATTGACTAATCAATTATTCGATAATCGATTAATCAACTAATCGATTAATCGATTAATCGACTAATCAATTAATCGATTAATCGATTAATCGACTAATCGATTAATCGATTAATCGACTAATTGACTAATCGACTAATCGATTAATTGATTAATCAATTAAGTTGGTTTATAAAAATGGAATCGATTAGTTGTCAACTTTATCAACTAATCGATTTTTCAACTTTTGATTTGTATCACTAATATAATCACCTAATATAAATTTAAATTTTAATAATATACATATAATATTAAAAATCTAATATAAATTGTTTATTAGTAAATTATAAATAAAGTATATCTATATGGTGTTCTCTTAAAAGGGGTTAAAAAAAATCTAATATATTATTTATAAATATATATTTATTTATATCTTGTAATAAAATTTATAATCTCGAAAAGATTTATATTTTTCATAGCGATACTTATTTTAAAGTTTGGTAACATAGATCTTGTTTTGAGTATATTGTATAAGCATTATTCAGCTATTTATACAGTCTATTTATTAATTAATCTTTAATCATTGATATTTATTAACTAATTTCTAACCATTGATGTTTATACAATTTTGTTATTCTTTATATTAGAATTCATCTGAACTTGTGCATTGCTTGGCTATTACAGTATAATATTTAGGATTGAATTTAGGCTATATTCACCATATGAACTTTATCAAATAGCATACCATTCGAATGACCTTTACCCAGTAGATAACTAATATAATAATTCTAAAACAATAAGTTTTGACCTAACGAAACCTCTAGAGCAACCTATTTTAATCTCGGAATGTCCTACTGAATTTGAAAAAATAAATATAAGAAAAAAGATATATATTAAGTTTTCATAATGCATATTCTTAAACCTAAGTATATAAAACTTACCAGTATAAAAATATAATATCTCAAAAGTATTCAAGTATAAAAAAAAATATATATATATAAGGTAAAGGGGGGTATTGTGAGCCAGGGGGGTATTGTGGGCCAGTTAGATATCTTGTAATCTAGTGATTGAAATTGGATAAAATTTATACCATTTGATTTGTCTCATTGAGACGAATTGAATGGTATAAAATTCATTCAATTCTGATCACTGAATCACAAGATATCATCATTTATGCAAAATATAGATTTTTGTATAAATTTGAATTTATTATTAAATATATATAGAATATTTAATAGTTAATAACTTTTGATCCACTGGTCCGTTTTGGACGATTTTACCGCCAAAATGACCGTCTCAATGAGACGATTCCAACAAGCACAAAATCGTCAAAATCCAATTACGGGATCATAAGATCGATATAGATTTATCTTATTTTATAAAATTATAATAGTAAATCTGCAAATTTTTACATATCAACCTTTAAATATCTTGGGATCCTGTGATTGGGTATTGACGATTTTGTGCTTGTTAGAATCGTCTCACTGAGACGGTCATTTTGGTAGTAAAATCACCCAAAACGGACCAGTAGAACACAAATTATTAGCTATCAAATACTGGCCCACAATACCCCTCTCACCTTTGAAATTTAGTTTTTATATTCTATTTTTGTGTGCTAATTATTTATATCTAAAACTATATATATGATTTAAAAAAATTTTACAGTAATTTATTCTTTATTAAGCATAGTTAAATAATAAAAATTGTATAAAAATTTATTTGTTTATTAAAAAGTTTTATTAATAGAAACTTTAACTGGCCCACAATACCCTCCTTTTACCTTATATATATTCATTAAACTTTTGTAAACTGTTACAATTTTATGCTAGTAGAGATTTTAGAAACTTGATGCATGAAACTGACAGATATGAAGCAATATACTTAACAACTAATGTTTAACAAGATTAACATTTGAAAAAAATTTTAAACCTTACTCAACATTAAATCTTTAGCCATCTACCTCTTTTTTGAACAAGTATAACTCAAGTAGATAAGTGGATTCAATTTTTAACTCTGGTAAATCTAAATTTTACATCTTTAAATACTAACTTCAGTTAACATTTATAGGCTTTAATAATTTTTAGATTAAAAAAAAATTATTTAAATTTAAAAAAAAAAATAAATTAAATAGCCAATCAAATTAGTTTTTGCAGATTATCGCTGATATTTTAAATTCTAGAATATTTTTGTACATCAAATCAAATTAAAAATATCTCAGACTGTAATATTTAAATAATTACAAAAAGTAATCCTATTAATACTTTTCATATTTATTTCTGATAACCTGCTATCTTCTAAAACAAATAATCATGTTCTGGGTACATTTGAACCAACCCAGAATCAAAGATCCAATTTTGAATTATTTGAATCAACACATGTTCAAATGATACTATTTCTGGTTTATTTGAGCCCTTAACCTATTCAAATGATATCATTTTGAGTTCCAACTTAGGATTAAAATGATCCAATCTAGGATCAAACTATCCAATTTGTGGTTCAAATGCACCTATTTCTTTAGGTTCATTTGAAATCAATCCAGTTTTAAATGATTACATTTTTAGTGCATTTAAAATTATCGTGTCTTTAAATGATAACTTTTGAATATTACCAAAATTTGCTAAATATAAATATATTTCAAATATTTTGAAATATTTCAAAAACATTTAAAATAAAATTCAATTAGACAAATGAGACAAAAAGCATAAAAATTTTAATAATAAAACTTTATTTAATTAATATAAAATTACTATTTATTGCTAGTGGTGATCATCACTAATGATCTATAATGCATAAAACAAAATAAACAAAACAAACAGTTTGTATTAAATAAAAATTAAATCTTTTTAATATTAGGGTAAAAGTGAAGGTTAGAAATTAGAATAGGGCTTTGTATATAGAAAATTTAGCAAGAAATTTTTTTTTGCATAAAAAAGAGTAGTTTCATAGACAAAATTTTAGGTTAGAAGTAATTTTAGCAATTTTTTAAAAAATTTTTGTTTTTGTTATACAGAAACTGATCTACATATTATACCTGATCCTGAATTTTAATTGGTAAATTGGTCACTAGTGATGATCACCACTAGCAATAAATAGCAAACTCCTATATAAAATAATACAAAATTTTAGCGATCTTGTAACCCTGTTATTGGATTTTAATCATTTTTGGCTTGGTAGAATCATCTCATTGAGATGATCATTTTGGTAGTAAAATCGTCCAAAATGAACTAGTAGATCACAAGTTATTTAATATTATCTATATTTGTATAATATATTATAAAAAATTAGTCATTATATTAACCAATCAGAATTGAGATAGGGAGATTACACTATACATAGATGGGTGTGGCTACTAAGTAAAAAATATTACGTGATTTATGGCACGCCCCTAACTAAAACAGTGAGTAATACTATTTAACTTTCTCAAACCATTTTTTGCTATCTTAAGATATAAATAATTTAATTTGTTTTATTTATTCTAGTATCTTAGCAGATTCAGATTTTTAGTACTTAGTTGAGTGCACAATATTTGCTTTAAAAAATGAACATATTAATGTTATTAATACTACTATTATAAACCAATTTTTCAAAAAAGTAGTAGAATATTTTAGTATAAATATTTATTGTTCTTTGTTCTTAAAACAAAAATAATTATTAAAAAATATGCTAGAGTTTGTGCTTTTTTTCTTTTTATTATTTTATTGCTTTCAAATATTAGTATGTTTTTTATCTTTAAATATTGACAATTTTTAATACAACTTAATTTCACAATAACTATTAATAAAGCTCAAAAACAAATTTTGAATTGGGTCAGTTTGTATTTTCTACTTCTTTTTTTCGAATAGACAATTGTATATTATTTTTTAAAAGTAATATTCAAAAGAATTTAAAGACATTTATTAGTAAATAGCAAGAAATAAATACAAGTTGTTTAATCATATATTTAATATCAGTATTCTAAAATTATTTAATAAATTGTTTCTTGCTTTTTTGCTTACTATTTTTAAATTGTAAAAATATAACAACTAAAATTTTTTAATTCACAAATTAAAACCCAGTTTTAAAAAAACCTCTATCTTATATTAATTTTTTAATATTAAAAAAAAAGCACTTTGATATTAATTATTTAATACAAATATATTATTATACTTATTACAAAAAGCTTTGTCAATTGCAAAAATTATTAACACTAGAAATAGATCAAATATATTTTTACTATACTGATTTTGTATTTTGTAATACAATATATATAATACTATAGTATGTATATATATACATATAATATTTATGGCCAAAATATTTTAGCAATTTTGACAACTTGGCATTAATCAATTTTGTAAAAATAGTATTTAGAAATCAAGATATAGGGAGACAGTAGAAAAAAACAAATATATCTAATAAATTTGTTCCCTTTTCTACTGACTATTTTCTATATATTAGAGCTACAAAAATTTATAAGATTCTTTAATATTGTTACAGTAGGGAGGCCTTCTTTTACTCCTTACTATAACAACAACACGGCTACAGGGATCCTTTATTAGTTTATAGCGGTGTTCAAGAGGTAGGTATAATTCCTTAGTCTGTCAGAAATTATACTCTTCTCTAAGGGCAGTTCGTGAGAGTATTCAATGAGGAATTATCGATTTTACTATTACTTGATAATAAACTTGGTGTTATTTGGATAAATAGTTTCTTTATTAATAATCTAAGATAGGGCTATCCTTAGGTTTCTGTTCCTAAGAAATTCCAGTACAAGATGTATAATAAATATAAAGAGAAGTGGGGTGTCTTGGTCTGGTTTGACTAAGGGAAATTCAGTATCTTTAAATACATTTTAGAATAAGCGTTATTAGCGTTGATTTACAATGATAAACACTATAATCTACAAGAGCAACATAAGCGTTATAAGCGGTATAAGCACTAGAAGCGTTATAAGTGTTATAAGCGGTATAAGCGTTATAAGCGATATAAGCGTTATAAGCGGTATTAACTATTCTAAGTATTTAACTTCTCAGGATAATAATATAATACAATATAATAATAAAAAATGAAATAATAAAATAATAAGATAATATAATAAACTATCGTTCTATAACATTTTCGTCCCCTTAAGAAAATTTACTTCGTAAATTCTTTCTCTAATTCTTTTAATAGAGCGGTATAAACTTCATCTTTTAATTTAATTACTTGGGTCACAGAAAGATAATTGGTTTGGTACATTAAGTCCTTGGGACAAATTGTGAAGATTTTTCTAATTCTCCGGGCTTCTTTCCAGATGTATTGAGTTTTCCCATCTCCTTTTACCTTTCGAATTTGTTCTTTAATTTGGTCTCTATGTTCGGTCTGTTTCTCTATTATAGTTCCTAAATAATAATGGGCTTCAATGGCCTGTCTTTGTCCTCGGCGAGATTGTTTAAACTTGGGTAAGTCTTGTAAGATTTTATCAACTTGTGCGGTTCAAGCTTCTTGAAGAAAAGGATTTGTTTGAGTGGTCTTTTGAGGGTTAAGAGTCTGAGTCAAGTCTTTTAGCAATGAAGTTATTACCTTAGATTTCTCAATCAGTTTTTCAGATAAGAGAGCTTCTATGTCTTCATCAAATGGTCACAGTAATTCATTAAGTTCAACAAGGGGTTCTGTTTTTTCTTTTGGGGTAACATCAATTACTTGTTCTGGATTTTGGTCATCCCATAGAATTACATTTTGACTAAAAATTCCTAAATTGTATTGGGTAGCAGGGTCTTGTCTCCAAATAGAAAGAAAGTTTCGAAGAGCAAGTATAGTATTGGATTGTAGAGTGGTAGATTCCATTTTCGGGGTTTTGATAATATTTTAGGGAAATTTCAATCAGAATGTAGGATTATATAAATGTTAGTGTAATACGAAGATTTTCATGGGGCTGTGTACAAAGTTTTACACAAATGTTACTCCCTTTCACAATAAATTTCTTCCTGAAATTTCTAATTTTCAATTACGATTATAGGTTCCTATGTCAGTTTCTCGTAATATTTAGCAAGTCTATCACTATTATAATATTTCTGTAAGGTTTTTCCTTTCATATCTCAAAGTTTATAAGCATCATTGTTCAATTTCACTTGAATTATAAAGGGTCCAATTCTTTTATCCTCAAATTTAGCAAAGCAAGACATTTCTATTTCTTTTCATTGTATCCATACTTTTTCTCCAATTTCAAAGGTTTCTTCTTTCACCTTTTTATCGAAGTACTTTTTCTGTTTTTCTTGTGATTTTCTAGTATTTTCTCGGGCTTCTTCTTGTATGGTTGGCAATTTGTCTATTAATTCGTAAGCTCGTTGTAATATACTGTCTTGTATATTAATTTCTGTATCCTTAATTACTTTAGGATATACAGGAATAAGTGCTTCTATGGGTAGCGTGGCTTGTCTACCATAAACTAACTGGAATGGAGTGTATCCAGTAGTAGCATGTCTCTTTGTTCGATAAGCTAAGAGAACAGCAGGTATGTGTAAATCCCAATCATCTGTTTCTTTTACTTTCGCGAGAGATTCACATAATGTTCGATTAAGTCTTTCAACCATTCCATTTGTCTGTGGGTGGTATAGTGAAGAGAATTTATGTTTGATGAGAAACTTTTCACATAGAATCCGTATAGTTTTGCTAATGAAATTTCTTCCTTGGTCAGAGAGTATAATCTTTGGGGTTCCATGTCTACAGATAATTTCTTCAAAAATAAATTGAGCAAGTGTATTAGCTCCAGCATCGAAAACAGCTTTGGCTTCTGGCCATCTTGTTAGATAGTCGGTAGCAACAATGATATAACAATTGGTTTGAGCAGTTATTGGTAAGGGTCCAACAAGGTCTATTCCAATCCTTTCAAAAGCATGTCCTATTTGGATAGGATGAAGAGGTTCTTTTCTGTGTCCTTTAAGTCTCTTTTGACATGTTTCACAAGTTTTTACATATTCTTGAACGTCTCTATACATTTGATCCTAGTAATATCATTCAGCTATTTTATAGTACATAGCATCGGTTCCTAAATGTCCAGCAGTAGAGTGTTTATGCATCATGTATAGGATTGGTTCTACTTCTGTCCATTTAATAACTCGGAAGGAGTGTTCTGAATTTTTTTGGTTCTTCTTGTATAAGAGGTTATATCTAATTTCAAAATATCTAGCCTGGTTAATTAATTGTTTCTTTTCATAGTCTGTAAATTCGTCTGGTAACTTGTCTGATTCTAGGTAATCATAAAGTTGATTATATCGGTTTAAATTCATGATTTAGTCGATTTAGTTGTCTGGGTCGGTAGGCATGATAGAGCATCAACATTAGAGTGGATTCTTCTAGGTTTGTGAAAGATTTCAAAATTATAAGGTTGGAGTTTAAGAATCCATCTTCAAATTCTTCCTTTAGGTTCAGCAGTGCGTAGCCATTTTAATGCTGAATGGTCTTAACTAAGATAAATTTGGTAGCGCCCAAATATTTATGAAAGTGTTCGATTGCCCATACTACAGCAGCACATTCTAGTTCAGTTGCGCCGTAGTTTACTTCTTCTTTTCGTAGACTTTTGCTTGCATAGGCAATGGGGTATTCCTTATGGTTTTGGTCCAATTGACTAAGAGTAGCACCAAATTCATAGTAAGAAGCATCGGTAGCCAAAATAAAGATCTTTCTGAAATTAGGGTAGGCTAATATAGAGGCAGCAGTAAGTCAGTCTTTTAGTTCATCAAAAGCTTCCTGTTGAATATGGGTCCATCAATATGGTTCATCTTTTTGTAACAATCGATTTAATGGTTTAGCAACAGCAGAGAAGTTTTGGATAAATTGTCTATAATATACAGCTAATCCTAAGAATGAGCGAAGTTGGGTTATATTCTGTGGTGGTTGAATTTTTTGCACAGCTTCAATTTTTGTAGGGTCAGGTGCTATTCCACTAGGTGCAATTATATGGCCTAAGAAGGGTAGTCTTTGTATCCAAAAGTTATATTTCTCGATGTTAAGTCATAAGCCAGCTTGTTTGATTCTTCGAAACATTTCATTCAAGTACTTCAGTGAGTCATCGAATGTTCGAGAGTATACTATGGTATTATCCAAGTACACTACTACAAATTTCCAAGCAATCCCTTCATATACTTGATCCATTAACCTTTGGAACGTAGCAGGTGCATTACAAAGTCTGAAAGGCATCACGTTGAACTCTTAAGTTCCATAGCAAGTTACAAAAGCAGTCTTTTCTTTATCACGAGGGTGCATAGCTACTTGCCAATATCCACTTGCAAGATCCAAAGTGGAAAACCAATGCGATCTCAATACGAGGTAGAGGGTATGCATCCTTTTTAGTAACATTGTTAAGTTTCCAGTAGTCTATACAAAAGCATAATTTGCCTTTTTTCTTTTTGACTAGGACAACAGGGGAAGTCCAGGGACTATTCGAAGGTAGAATAAGTTTATGTTTCATCATTCGTTGGATTTTCTCTTTAATAAATGTCTGTTCACTTGGAGGTATAGAATAAGGTCTAGAGCGAATAGGTGGTACATCTTCTGTAAAAATGCGATGAGAAACTAAGTCAGTTCTGCCTAATTCATTAATGTCTATTGAGAAAATATCTGCAAATTTCTCAAACAAATGTCTAAATTTAAGTCCTTGGTCTGTAGCAAGAGGACCTGTGTTTAATGAAGTAGTTGGGATCAATGTATATTCCTCATAGGGGATAAGAGTGTCTATGCTATATACAGGGATAGGTATTAAATTTATAGGGTGTTCAGGGGGTTTAAGAGGTCTGTTAATACAGTTGTCTGAGTCAACAGGTAGTTTGCCATCATGCCTAGGATTATCTAAAAATTTGTATTTGTGAACAGGATAGCAAGAGTTTCAGTTCTTTGTTGTAGGTACTGGGTGTCTTGGTGAATAAGGCGAAGCAATTGTTGATTAAAGTTTTCAAGTTTTTGGACTTGTTTTTGAAGTTGTTCAATGGTCTGGTTCTGTTGAACAACTTGTTGTTGTAATATTTCAAAAACTTTGATAGTAACAATAGTTTGGTCATTTTGAGTAGGTTCTAGAGGTATAGTGTCTGGTTCTGGTTCGAATATTAGTGGTGGTGGAGGTACACATTCTGTACAGTATCCATCATGTTCATCGAGTTCTTCCTGGTGCTTAACATGAAGACATTCCTTGCAGAGGTCAATAGGGGGTGTCTAAGAAGTTTTTTCTAAGGTTAGCAAGAGCAGTTTCTTTACAGAATTCAGGATGGCTAGTGTCAAAGGAAATTTCAAGGGTCTGTTGTAATTGAAATTCTTCATTCTCTTCTAATATACCATGTTCAGCACGAAGTACTAATTGCATTTCTTCCTGACTCCAAGGTTGGTTAATGCGATCAGTCATTAAAGGTTCTAAAGCCTTAGTTAGACTTGGTCTAATTCTTGTAAGAAAATCTTTGCAAGTCGGAAGATACGAGTCTGGTTCATTTCATACTGAGATCCATCACTTCTGTTGGATTTGGTGTAATATCTGATTCTGGTCCACAAATTATTATTTGAATTATAAAGAACATCCTGTCCTGCTTTATAAGCATAGAGGTGTTCAAGGTCACAAAACCAAAGGGCTTGTTCTAGGCTTTCTAAGTTATGCATTTTATTGGTAGGTCTGGCTTCTTTACAGATTTTATATTGGATGAGGGTTCCGCATCCTTCTCCATGACTATAATAATATATACATTGAGGGTTATCGGGGGAGTTCATAATAGTAGTCAGAGACACATCCTCGGCAAACAAATTGATTATAAAGAACTTGCAGGTCTTCTGGTCTATTTGGTTTCTTGCAATGATAGCAGTGATGGGTACGCCTTGTACTAAAGTTATACATTCGACGGGCTTTAATATCATCCGGATTACATCCACATTGGCAAATTCAGTTCTGTTCCTTAAGGGCTCCAAAAGAACAGTCAATGGCAATATGTCCAGTTGCTCTACAGGTATGACAAATATTTTCAGGGCAGTTTCGGTACAAATGGTTATTACCATTGCAGGTATGGCAAGAGGTCTGCTTTGGTACTTGTTGTGGGCAGTGGACAGCAATATGTTCATCTTGTTGACAACGATTACAACGGTTGGTAAGAAAGTTGGCAAAGAGATATTCAGATGAGCCACAATTGCCACATACACGAAAGTTAGGTGGGCACGCTTTCAATGTCTAGGTTGGTAAATAATCCATGGGTTGGTATCATCATCAGAGGTAGAGGTAATGTCTGGTTCTTGAGTGGTGATAAAAGCATAATCTTCTTGAAGGACTAAGTATTCTTGTTCATAAGCGTCTAATTTAGCAGGGTCGGTAACAGTAGGTTGTGATGGTAATGGTTGGTTGCTTTCATAGAAGGTAGGGATGGTATGTTTCTTGTTTTTCCATTTAAAAGAGTAGCATCCATTTTTCCAATTGTAACTGGCTTCAACATTCTTTGACCAGTCATTTCCAAGCAATAATAAGTAAGAGGTGGCAGGGACTACTTCAAGAGTAATAGGAACAATAGCACCATCTATTTCTATAGATAAGTCTCGAATAATTCCCAAAGGACGAGAAGGGGTTCCAGTAGCAGGTATGATAAGGCTAAGAGAGGCTTGTTCTATTTTTAATCCTAGATCTTGGACTAGTTGGTGTACGATCATACTGATGGAGGCTCCTGTCTGGATCAAGTTAGCAGTTTTAGTTTCTTCGTACAAGTAAGAAGATAGAGCAGTACGAATAGAAGGGTTGTCTAGAAATGTTTCTCATTTCTGTGGGTTGAGGGGTTGGTTGGTAGTAGTAGTAGAAGGAGTTCCATCCAGATAATTAACATTCCTATAGTATGGTGAGAGAGTCCAGTTGCTAGGTCTCCAAGAGGATCGGTCTCGACTTCTAGAGCGGTAGTCATCTCGATCATTACGGTTATCTCTATTTCTAGAGTAGCTTCGGTCTCTATTATAATAATCTCAGTCTCTATTATCTCGACTTCTAGATCTGTTTCTATAAGAGTCACGTCGATAGTTGTTATTGTTGGACTGTCTATTTCTTCCTTGTTCATTACTTTGATTCTTCTTTTTAAGACGACAATATGCAATAAAGCGTCTGGTTCGACCACAATAATGACAGGTAGGAGGTTGTTTGATTGGATTGGCTTGTTTAGGGGAATCAGTATAGTTCACAGAGAGGTTAGCAAGTGGTTGCTTCTGGGCAAGGTTAATACTAAGTTGAGCGATTTGTTCAGTTAGTTGTTTTATAGCTTGGTCTGTATCTGTATTAGGGGTTGCCATAAGTTTTCCAGTTTCCTATTTTCGAGCAGTTTTTATAGCAGCATCAAGATCAGCAGGTTCGGAGGCTTGTACATTTATAGCAAACTCAGGACGAAGGTTGGATAAAGAGTTGGATTACAAAGTCATCAGGGAATGCATCGTCAGGGTCAACATGTCGCTTCAGTTTTCTAAACCGGTTAATATAGTCATCAACTGAGTTGGCACCTTGTTTGATATCAAAAAGTTGCTTTTGCTACAGAACTTTTTGTTTTGGGGTTACAAATCGGTCTAGAAACAGGTGTTTAAAACTAGTATCTGCATTGTTCTTATCGCTAAAAGCAGTAGGTTTAGTTGCAAGAGAAGAAAACCAGTCTAGAGCAATTCCTTTCAAGTAGACAGGAACAAGTTCTAATTTCCAGGCAGCATTCCATCAATTGGCAACAGCAGCACACTTAAATTCGGAGTACCATTCGAGTGGATCTTGGATTCCATCGCCATTAAAGAAATTTACAGGGAGGATGTTCTTTTCAACTCCTCCATGTACAAATGCAGCGGCTAAGGTATTAATAGCATTAGTAGCATCGGCGATAGCTTGTTCAGCCATAATAGGAGGTGGGTTCTCTACAGGTGAGGTTAAGGAAGGTTCTTGGTCTTCTTCACTGGTTTCTTCAGTAGTGTCTGGTAAAAGTTTATCTAAATTAAAAGTAGAGGTGGTTTCAAAGAAGTTTTCAAGGTCTATTTCAGCTCAATTAGGTATTACAGTTGTAGAACTTGCAGGTAGGCTAGTATATTAAAATGAAGGAGTATGTGAACTAGTAATACTATTGTCTTCACTAAAAGGGGATAGGTTAAAACCAAGAGGAGTAGTTGAACGTGTTTCAGGAAGGGTAAGAAGAGGTACAGTATTAAAAGTATTGTTAGATCCTTCAACAATAGAATATCCTAAGTCTGGATATTGAGAGTTATAGTTTTCAGTATCGGTGTCTAAATATGGGTCAAAAGTGGTATAGTCTGCAAAATCAAGAGGAGGTAAAGTTGTTCGATGGGTAAAACGTTGGAGAATAGCAAGAGCAATTTCTCTTGGATTGTCAAGTTCTATTTGATATCGGCAGCTAAAAATAATATCTCAAATACAAGTACGGATAGTAGTAGGGTCTCGAGTAGCAGTCAGGCGAACAAAGTTTCCAGTAGTTTGAGAGGTATAGGAATCAGCAGAGTAGGTACCAGAATACCAATGCCAAAATTTTCCAAAAGGTGTTCGAGCAAAAACATGACTACTAGTTCGAGGGGGAGGATAACACTCTTGACAAGAAAAATCAGAAGCACGTAGTTGGAGAGTGTGGAACGGAAGAGCAGAGTTTTAATGATGTTCTACTAGGTGGTTTCTAATATGTCGATTATATAGTTCGTTGATATCAGTAGTCATATACCTTATGACTCCTGACTAAATCTCAAAAATAATTAATTGTTAGTAATATCTTGTTAGTAAGTTTAGTTAAATAGATAGAATCCTTGGGCAAAGAGTCTTCCAGGATGAACAGCAGCAGCAAAAGTTATGAAAAATAAACAGCAATTAAAATAAATAGAGTCCTTGAGCAAAGAGTCTTCCAGGACGAACGGCAGTAGCAAATAGATTTTATGGAGTCCGTGGGCAAAGAGACTTCCAGGACGAACAGCAGCAGCTAGAGTTGTAGAAGTTTTCAAATATCTTCAATAATATCCAAATGTTTTAAATGATTCCGCCAGAAGGCACCAAAAGTTACAGTAGGGAGGCCTTCTTTTATTCCTTACTATAACAACGACACAGCTACAGGGATCATTTATCAGTTTATAGTGGTGTCCAAGAGGTAGGTATAATTCCTTAGTCTGTAAGAAATTATACTCTTCTCTAAAGGCAGTTCGTGAGAGTATTCAATGAGGAATTATCGATTTTACTATTACTTGATAATAAACTTGGTGTTATTTGGATAAATAGTTTCTTTATTAATAATCAAGATAGGGCTATCCTTAGGTTTCTGTTCCTAAGAAATTCCAGTACAAGATGTATAATAAATATAAAGAAAAGTGGGGTGTCTTGGTCTGGTTTGACTAAGGGAAATTCAGTGTCTTTAAATACATTTTAGAATAAGCGTTATTAGCATTGATTTACAATGATAAACACTATAATCTACAAGAGCAATATAAGCGTTATAAGCGGTATAAGCACTATAAGTGTTATAAGTGTTATAAGCGGTATAAGCGTTATAAGCGATATAAGCGTTATAAGCGGTATTAACTATTCTAAGTATCTAACTTCTTAAGATAATAATATAATACAATATAATAATAAAAAATGAAATAATAAAATAATAAGATAATATAATAAACTATCGTTCTATAACAATATTTTGATTTTTTTTATAATAATTTTTGACAAACTTACAAAATTTTGATATTTATACTTAATTTATATTACTAAAATTTTAATATCTGCCTGTTTGTGCATCTTAAATGATTTGATTGGTTAGATTTATTTAAGATCAGTCATATGCAATAAACAACTATAAACAATACATTTTGGTATAGTTTTAATATTTATATATACTAGAAGCCTATACTTGACATAATTTCTATACTTGACATAATTTCTATGTTTCTAAACTTTAAAGTATCATAATTTTTATAAAAGCAAAATTTTAAAAATTTTGCTAATAATTTTGCTTTTTATAATAAGTTTTTAAAATAGTTCCTATAAAAGGCTGATGTATTTTAAAATTATACAATTTTTATTGTTGAATAGGCTTTTAGCACTATATATTTAAAAATAACACATATAAATATTTTCTAATATTTATATTAAATATGGTCTATTTACTAGGAAAATGTATACCCGTTAGTGTTCAAAGCCAAGAATAAATATCGGGCTGATCTGTGTCGATCTCTATAGCTGATTGGCTGCACGTGACTGGAATCTAACACAAAATCATGTCCATTGCTATACTATAGAGCCCTTGCTACACTTTGGACAATTATATATAATATCAATGTATTTTTTTAAAAAACAAAATTTCAGAAATTATTAATCATTTTGACATTTAAATGTATTGAATTATTAATTGTGAATACAAATAATTGTTGTTTTTTAAACAAAAATTGGAACAAAGATTGCAAAATAGTTAGAACAAACATAGTATAATAGTTAGAATAAGCATCACAAGATAGTTAGAGCCAATATAGTACAATAGTTAAAATGAACTTAGCATGATAGTAAAAAAATAGTTAGAATAAACATAGTATAATAGTTAAAAAGAATATAGTATGGCAATTAAAATGAACATAGCATAATAGTTAAAATAAATATAGCATATTGGTGTTATTTAGCAATTTATAAGCTTTAATTTGAATAAATATGTTTATATTATAACATATAAAATTAATAAAAAGAAGAAATAGTTTCATAATCATATGAGTTTGCCAAGTAGTTAGTTAGTATTTATTAAGCATAAACAAAAGGATGTGCCAGTTTACTAGTATATAGCTGAAATTTTGAAGTCTATCTAAAAATTATTCTAAAAAATCTAAAATACTAAGACTTTGTATAACATTTAGGGAAGATATTACACCATGTAATAAATTATAATAAACTTATAATAAAAACATATAAATTTACTATAAATATTAA
This sequence comes from Gigaspora rosea, assembly GCA_003550325.1. Classification (NCBI taxonomy): domain Eukaryota; kingdom Fungi; phylum Glomeromycota; class Glomeromycetes; order Diversisporales; family Gigasporaceae; genus Gigaspora; species Gigaspora rosea. Next base: position 272,410 of record QKWP01000548.1, read on the forward strand.
GCTCAAGTTTCTTTTCAACCTACATATTATTATTTTTGAATTTTAGGGTTTAAACATAATGAGAATAGTAGAATAAAAACACTTAAAACAAGTTTTAAAATTTTGCAAAAATTAATGATTTTGGCAGAAAATTTTATAAAAAAAAGATTTGCTAATTTTGAAAATACTATTATATACAAAATTTTATGTAAACAAGTTTATTTAGGTAACATAATTAGGTTACCTTGTAAGAAAAATGGGTTAGCTATATGCTAAAGTTAAAAATTTTTGGATTGTAATATAAACCCCTTTTTTTTATCAAAATAACCTGCTTTGGGCTTCTAAGTAAACTTGTTTAGAGTAGAAACATTTATCAGATGATTTCTACCTCTTAAAAGGGTACTCCACTAGTACCCCCTTCTTCTACCTGATACTAAACTAGCCAATCAAATTCAAGCAAATAATATATATAAATCAGACCCAAATCAAACTTTAGTCAAAACTGAGTTTGGTCCAGATTTGGTCCAAAGTCTGCAGACTGGTCTAAGTTCAAATATGTTTATATATATATTTTGCTGATACAAGTTTACTTAATGCATGAAGTTAAATTAATTAGTAAAATTTTGTTAATCATAAGATTTTATAAAATTTTATTAATAAAATTCTATAAAATCTTAAAATTCACAAATTTTTATTAAATAATTCTAACTTTCTGCACTAAGTAAACTTGTTCAGTATCCAAAATACATCAAATCAGCATAATTATTTTTATTTTACTTGAATTTTAGATATTAGATATATAATTTTTGATTTTTGATCAAAAAAATCAAATTTAAGCATCTTTTTTCAAAATTTTAAATAAAATAAAAAAAAATTCTGCCAATTGAACAAGTTTACTTAGTGCATAAAGTTAGAATTAATTAGTAAAATTTTGAATTATAAAATTTATAGAATTTTATTAATAAAATTCTATAATATCTTATAATTTACAAATTTTTATTAATAAATTCTAACTTTATGCACGAAGTAAACTTGATTTAGTGATTTGAACCAGTTAGGTCATAATCGGGTATCTGAACTGACCCGAAAAAATTCAGGTGAGTCGGTTAAGCAAATGCTTAACCAGTTAATCTGACATATTAGTTAATTGGTTAATCCGGCATAATCGGTTAACCCAATATAGTTAATTAACCCAATATAGTTAGTTGACCTGATTAACCTGCTGTCCGACATAATCAGTTGACCTGATTGACCTGAAATCAATTTTTGTTTTTTTTTTTTTTATGTTCAACGATCTTGCTTCTTTTTATTATTTGAGAAAGGGTAATACAATGCTGCCACTGATTACTTTTAAAACTCTATCAAAAAGAAACTCTCCAAGTACTAGATACCCAAAGCGATCCGCTATAACAACCTTTTGTCTCAAGTTGGAGCCCAAACTTGCTCGAACTTTGGTACAAAGTATGCCCAACTATCACTAACACCGGCGTTATATGGCATATCAAGACCATTTTTTTTCTTTCCTTTAAATTTTTCCTTCTTCACAAAAGACATGAAAAAGGGTGAAAGTAAAAACAGACAGAATAGAAAACGAATACAAAAAGGAAGTAAAAAAAGGAAAAAGAAAAAACAAAAGAAAAGAAAAGAAAACGATGAAAAGAAAAAACAAAAGAGAGAAGAAAAACAAATCTAGATAATAGTATAATCGAAGCCTATACTACGCTCATAAAAATTACACAGTATTAACCAGAGATGGTAAATGACCTTCAAATGACCTTCAAATGACCTCAAATGATCTCAAATGACCTCAATTTTATTATAAATTTTTAGTCTGAAATGACCTAGGTCATTTGAAAAAAAGGCAAATGACCACCAATTTTACCAACCCTGGTATTAACTAAGATCTCATTACTATATCTAAAGTAAAACCATAAGGAAAAAACTAAACTAAAAGGTTGAGATATACCAATCAAAACTTTTCTAGAAACCCTTCATAGACGTCCATCAATCATTGTGATACACGTGAACACATCGGTAGCTTGTGTTGTGATTTCTCATGACTTCTCGTGACTTGAGTTTCCATTTTGGGATGGGTAAACAATGTCGATCTTTTGGAGAGGTAAGCCGAAATTTTCACTTTTTGGTAAAAATTTTGCGAAAAGCCGTATGGGAGGCTGGAAAACCAACGTAGAGAGAGTGTGGGAATTTGCAAAGTATAGAATAGTATAGAAAACCAGAAGCTTGCTTCTACTAATGCTTCTACAAGTTCTTGACATATACTTCTGGTATTTACCAACTACTTGTTTGATAGTTCTGTAGACTTCCACCGGGGAGCCAAAAACCCAAAGGGAGTTCTTTTTCAACTCTATTTCAGTTCTCCAAATAATCCGAAGACTCATCAAGCTTGAGACTACTAGTCCTAGTTGCTACAAGAGAAGTTTTGTGTATTATTTTCTATACTAACTAAACACTTAGTTGCAGGTCCGTTCGGTGATTATTGGTTTGAGGGATCATTGGAAAGAGTTGATTGAGTGAAAATGTCTATTCCTATGTGAAATCAAATTTTGTAGCTTGTACAAATTTAGTTGTATAGTACTTATTTTTCGATATACTATATACTTAAATTCTAATTTTTACTGTAATAGCATTAATCCAGTTAACTCAGTTGACCCGGATAACTCGGTTTACCGGCTAACTTAGTTAATTCGGTTGGCTCAGCTAACCAGATTACCCAATTAGCTCAGTTTGACGGTTGGCCCGGGTCAACTGATCAAATTGACAAAATGCGATTGAGCTGATTGAATCCGGATAAGCTAATTCGGTTAACCGATTAGAAATTTTATTACCCAGTTCAAATCACTAACTTGATTAGCATCTAAAAATATATCAAATCGGCATAATTATTTTTATTTTACTTGAAATTTAGAGAATAGATACATAATTTTAGATTTTTTATAGTACAGGACAGTAAAGACATCCAATCTATACATATAGGCGCCAATTTTGGGTGCTTATTTAATCAATTCTGATTGGCTAATTTTTGTGCAATTGATTTTGATTGGCTAAAAACCTATATGTTTTTCTTTTTTTTATATTAAACGCTAATTTTTTAAACTCTATAAATTTTAATGCCTTATAACTTTTTAAAAATTAAAAATAAGAAAAATTCCTCTAACAGAAATATAGTTTATCTAAAAATCTATCAATTTGTCAAAGGGTTTTTTAATTTAATTTTTTTTAAAAAAGTTATAACAATTTAAAGTTTTACTAATAACGAGTAGATGTCTTTTACTGTCTGGTACCATATCAAAAAAGTCAAATTTAAGCATCGTTTCTCCAAATTTTAAGTAAAATAAAAACAATACCACTAATTTAATATATTTTTAGATGCTGAACATGTTTACTTAGTGCATTAAGTTAGAATTAATTAGTAAAATTTTGTGAATCATAAGATTTTATAAAATTTTATTAATAAAATTCTATAAAATCTTATGATTCACAATATTTTACTAATTAATTCTAACTTAATGCACTAAGTAAACATGTTCAGTATCTAAAAATATATTAAATCAGTGGTGTTGTTTTTATTTTACTTGAAATTTGTAGAAAAGATGCTTAAATTTGCCTTTTTTGATAAAAATTTCAAAATTATGCATCTATTCTCTAAATTTTAAATAAAATAAAAATACTTATGCTGATTTGATATATTTTTAGATGCTAAACAAGTTTACTTAGTACATAAAGTTAGAATTTATTAAAAAAATTGGTGATTTATAAGATTTTATAAAATTTTATTAATAAAATTCTAAAAATCTTATAATTTACAAAATTTTACTAAATAATTCTAACTTTATACACTAAGTAAATTTGTTCAGTATCTAAAAATATATTAAATCAGCAAAATCATTTTTATTCTACCTGAAATTTGGAGAAAAGATGCTTAAATTTGACTTTTTGATCAAAAATCAAAAATTATGCATCTAATATCTAAAATTCAAAGTAAAATAAAAATAATTATACCGATTTGATGTATTTTTAGATGCTGAACAAGTTTACTTAGTGTAAATTATTTTCAGAAATTAATATAAAATAAAAATTTTATAGTTTTAATTATTATTATTAAAAATTTATATAGTTATTTTGGGCAATTTTTGATTGGCTACCTGATAAACCTCTAATCCACTTCCTTTCTAAAAAATCAGGTAATAAATGTCTCTACTCTTAGTATGTAATTCTACTTATATTAAAGTTATAGTGTAGTTTCTTAGCTCTTTTACTATGTGAAAAATGAAATTAAAGTTAGAATTTTTTTTAAAAAAAAATTTTATAACTTTAACCCCATTTTTTACTTAGTAAAAGATCTAAAAAATCATGCCACAACTTTAATATAATTAGAATTACATGCTGAACAAGTTTACTTAAAGGCCCAAAACAGGTTATCTTGACAAAAAAAGGTTTTATATTACAATTCAAAAATTTTTAACTTTAGCATATAGCTAACCTATTTTTCTTACAAGGTAATCTACTTTTGTTGTCTAAGTAAACTTGTTCAGCATAAAATTTTGCATATAATAGTATTCAAAATTAGCAAATCTTTTTTTTATAAAATTATACTAGCAAAATTGCAAAACTTTAAAAAGTCATCTTAAGTATTTTTATTCTATTATTCTCATTATGTTTAACTTTAAAATTCAAAAATAAGTTAATATGTAGATTAAAAAGAAACTTGAGCTTAAAGTTTATAGTAAATTTATATGTTTTTATTATAAGATTTATTATATGGAGTGAGTTAGTAAAAAAGGGACAAATCATTTTTAACTAAAATATTTTGACAACTATTTAATCAAATTTGCTAAAAAAATTTTTATTTTAATCTTGAAATTATATAGAATTAAAATAAAGAAAAATTTAATAAATTTATTAAGATAGTTGTTAAGATATTTAAGCTTAAAGTCAAGAAAACTTTTATTTAGAAAAAATTTGTCTCTTTTCTACTGACTTATCCCCATATATTAGCACTCATATATAAACAGGTATGATATCTCCCCTGACTGATAAGCTTTTTATAGCTTTAGTTTAATATATAAAGATTGATAATTTTACTTTAAAGCATTTGTAAAGTTGTTGAAATAGTTGAAATATTTTGGCTATATTTATATATAATGTATAATGTATACTACAAAATATTAAAGTTTTAGGGTGTAACAACATAGTGTAGTTGGATTGTTGTCACTCTCCAAGTAGTTGTAACAAAAGGTTAAAAGTTCGAATCCCACTAGAGACGATTTCAAAGAATTTATCTGCATTATGGTAATCTGGATCTGAGCTCGAATGTACAAATCTGTTTCCTAGATTACACCAACTCGTATTGGGAACTCTGGTGCTATGTTACGCACAAATCTGGAGCATATAGATCCTGGAGAGCACTGGCGCTATGTTACACACAGACCATAAGGACAAGGAAAACCATACTTGGCAAGACCCGAGTAGAGAGGTGGCCCGACTTTCAATGGTACCTAACAGAAATCGGACAGGGACTGACCGGGGTGGACTGACCGGAAGCGGACTTACGATCAAAGGGTTTATGGTGGGCCCTACCAACCGGACCGCCAGGGTCGCACCAGAGAAAAAGGCATGTGTTATCATGTACCAGGGGGAGGGAGCTCCTGGGTTCGCCAGGGCAGACCAACCCCTCCGGGTCCTTGGATTGGAAGTAGGGAAGCAACCGGGGGAAAGAAAGCTTCTGAGGGAAAGAAACCAGAAGAAGAATGGGACGGTATTGGGGTCAGGTGAACTCTACAAGGGCAGAAGTAGGTAGTGATAGCAGTTAGGTAACTACCCCTCAGGGACCCGGAAAAATTCCATTTTGATTTGCAAAAAATTCATTTCGATTTGGTTAAAAAATCTGTTTTATTCCGAAATAAATTACATATAATAGTAAGTGTCCGAAGTGATTTCTCAAATTTTGTCTAGAATTTTATTAAAAATACTAAAACTACGTTGTATTGCAGTATTGAATTTGTTTGTCTAGAACTTGCTGTATTTATATGCGTAATGATAATTGACATGTGTTCCAATTAACTGAATGACTACAAAATCGGCATATTAAACCATTATTATCACAATAAAAGCCTTCTGAAAATTCTTGTGCACAATTACTGTATATGCTGAAATACGGTTTGTGTCATTTTAAATGAACATTGGTTATAAAAGTTTTAAAAATTTAACCAATAATATTACAAAGATATTTATTCCAAATTAAGTATTTAATTCACTTTTTTAACTTTAACACACAAAATTATTCTAAAAACATTTTTTTATATTATTTTAAAGAATCAATACGAATAATTAAATATTAGTATTAGTTAATTGCGATGATGATATGAAATTATTTATTCTTTAAATGGATTTACAATTAAAAATTTAAAATCATGATGGAAAGCAATATCACATGATTTTTATTCAATCAAACTTGATATAAATCATTTAATTATGCTTAACTCTAAAAAATTCTGTTTTATACCTTTTTGCACCAAAAATTCTGATATATTCATATATATTTATATGTGAACTTTTCTGGGTCCCTGCCACCCCTATCTGCAAGTATTGGCCTTGGCAAATGCGTATGCTACTGAAGGGTAGGTGATACCTGTATGGAACAGGGACCGCTCTACCAAGTCTCCCACTGGGTTAAATTAGTTCTAAGGAGTCTGGTTAGTATTCGGAACAGAGTTCTGGTGATACAAGATGAATTGGCAGGAGGCAAGGATCAGAGGGTTTAAATAGACAATGCCAGTATGTGGGTTGCAGGTATGGCAGCTAGGGTAGAACCTTCGGGTAGCTACTTAAACATCAGCAAATTTAATAGGGCGAAATATAGCGCAATAATTTACGAAGTGTAATAACAACGCAATATTACGTAATAACTTTCGCAATATAGCGAAATATAAAATTACGAAATATTACATAAGATTATTACGCAATATTATGCAAGAAATTACGCAATATAATATTGAATAATTTAAAATAATTCGAAATCGATTGAGATAAATTACTATGAACAAAGAGTGCAAAATAATTCGAAATAATTCGAATTATAATAAAATGGATTAATTTAATTAAAAATATTTAAAAATAAAGAGCTAATATTTTAACCATCAATATTCAAGAATGTAACATATTGGGATAAATTACTATGAACTATGAAAGCAAAATAATTCGGATTAAGTTAAAATAATTTGAATTAATTAAAAATAATGAAAATATAAGGCTAAATTTTTTAAACGTTAATATTCAAGAATGAAACAGATAGAGATAAATTACTATGAACAAAGAGTGCAAAATAATTCGAAATAATTGGAATTATAATAAAATAGATTAATTTAATTAAAAATATTTAAAAATAAAGAGCTAATATTTTTAAACATCAATATCAAAAATGAAATAGATAGAGATAAATTACTATGAACTATGAGTGCAAAATAATTCAAAATAATTCGAATTATTTTAAAAGATTTGAAATAATTAAAAATAATGTAAATTATAGGCCTAAAATTTTA